>JBBPSV010000196.1:0-26922 GCA_038093795.1 Retiboletus fuscus
TCATTTTAACTCTAAGATTTGATATTTACCCATTATGATCTATAGTTTCGCACATAAATGGTCATATCTCTGTCAATAACCGACGGATCTTTGCGATCTGTAGCTCAGATCGAAGCTATGGACGAATCCTACATTTAATTATCTGACGCTGTTGCGTAGAAGTCATGCGATCAGTTGTTATAATCAATTGATTAGAACTTGAAAATGACATCTTGGACGAAAATGGTCATATCTCGGCCGCATGTGAACCGATTTACGATATTATTTGATCAAATGGAAGCCATGAGTCTCTACGAACTCCGATACAGCCACCGCTAAGCGCAAAAGTCACACGCTAAGGAGTGCAAGATCGGTTTTGCACAAAACCGGTTAAAACTGGTCATGCAACCGGGTGCAACCAATGCAGACCGGTTGCCACTGGTCTCGGTTGCAGTTGCCACTATTTTTGGATGGCTTGCAACCAGTTTCAGTCTGGTTGCCCCTAAACAACATAAAAAAACTGGACCGAACCGGACTTTAAAACACTAGTCATGACCATGAGTCTGCCAGCCACCCCGGATTCCTTAAGACTCAACAGCTCATTGCAAGCGAGTTCTGGTGGCCTGGTTTGGCCCAGTATGTTCACAAGTATGTCAAGGGCTGTGCCCTTTGCCAGCAGCACAAGGTCAACACCCATCCCATGACCCCTCCACTCATGCCCAACAAGTCCACTGCCACCCACCCCTTTCAACAGATTTCTTGTGACATGATCACAGATCTCCCCTATCGGGAATCATGGTATTCATATCTTATCTTTCTTATCAACTACCATGATTCTAGATGGGCCTGGACAGAGGCCATTATGCTATTCACATTACTCATCATATATGACATCATAGATAACAGATATCTTATTGTCCAATGAGATGACAGCTGACTGAGGAATGGCTTGGCATTACCAAGACCATTACCAATACATTACAAATGTATTACTCATATGTTCCATGACATTCTCTAATGTTCCATGGACTTACCTATTATGATAGAGATGTACATATGTACATACAGACACAGATCCTATAAGTAGGACGTGTCTTCACTCTCACAATATAAGTCTTATTCCTACTCAGAACCCCAGTCAGCTACTCAAGACTTCGCTATACGCTTTACAACAACTCACTCTCCTAGAAGTGAGTATCTCCCACTTCAGGCCCACTCTTTCCCTTCATTGCCCTCAGCTGCGCATGTGGAATTACCTGTGGTATTTCCATAGGTTATGAGCCCTGCAGGCTTGTAACTTACCGTCGATTTGGATGTCTGTTCCAAGCTTGTGCAGTGAGAGTGAGGTTGTTCTTGGTAGCATCTGGTGCATCGCGCTGTTCTTCATTTTCACAGCAGCAATCAGTGGATATCCTATCCTAGCTATTGCAGGATCAGTGATTATCACCACAGACTCGTTTATCATCATATTCAGACTTGCATTTGATACCCGTGGCATAACACTGATCTATTGTACTCCCACCTCCACCCATACCTTGACCACTTCGACAGTTGTCTACCCAGATGACGTGGTACAAGAGGTACGAATAGATCATACAGACTTCCCACGGAGACGAGTCGGGAACTTCACCAGAGTCCCACAACCGCTTGATCACATACCCTGTGACGATTGCAGAACCCTGCTAGAGACAGGAGAGATCTGCCCTTGCAGTAGATCTAGGTGCACCGATCAGGCTTGCCTGTGTCAGACCACTTCCACATCAGTTTCAGCTTCTCTCCCTTTCCTGAGACATTTGCCTTCTCCCCCTATCCTATCCACACTGGAGTCTCAGAGACCATTCGCTGAACTACCTGACACACCGCCTATATTGCCTGATGCAGATACCACACTCATCAGATCACTTCCCGAGTATGATAGTGATGGAGATCCAGATCACGAACCTGCCTGGATTTCTAATGTTGGACCACTGGACCAACCTATACTCCCACCACCATCTTCCCCACCAGCTCTTCCTGTTATCATACCATCCACTCCCATTCCTCCTCCTTACCAGATCATCGATGCTATAGAACATGCAAGCTCCTCTTCTCCAACCTGATGCTTTCAGATGGGAGAACTGTCATCTCTTCCATCATCTCTCCCCATTGCACGTACCTTTCCTGCCGGTCACATACTGGCATGAGGAAGAGATGGAAGATCCCAATATGTTGCTAGACTTAGCGACAGAGGATCCAACGATAGTCAAAGTTCGTCTAGATGATGGAACCGAGAAGCTTGTTGTCTTTGGCAAAGCTCTCATGCAGATTCCAATCATCTCCAACCAAGTTTCTATTACCAACCGAGTCGTCTTTCCGGTTTAGATACCTAGAGAGGAACTCGAGAACCCAAACTTCAACATGCCTCGATTTATCAATACCTTCACCTTCTGTGGAGAGACTATCATGTCCATATACGAAAGCACTGGACTTGCATTTCTGGTCGACTCATACAAACTTACACCTCACATCCCTCTTCACTATCAAGGTTACGAAATCCTGCGTCGAGACCACTTCGTTATGAACTCTGACTTCATCAATCTCCTCGGATCATTCAAAGTTAACTTTGAAGAATTCGACCACTATGGTTGGATTGGGAATCCATTTCCCACTGATCCATACGACGATATCATCATACCTGCTGAGCAGAGATATGAGATTGGTGAAGTACTGACGCAGAGAGAGTGGAACAGGCAGTTTGATGAGTACCCCGTTTGCGCTTCAAGGCGCAACATCCTTATTATCAGCTTTACGTCGATTCACTAACAATGATCAAAGATCAGGAATGGGAGATAGATGCCCTCACTAGAGGAGGTGAACAAACTAGGGAGGAAGTACAGAGACTTAATCAGGAACTTGAAGAGATTGAAGGTATTCTGCAAGAAGATGAGAGACTTCAAAGGGTTCTATGAACTCATTGAGCTCCATGGAGAAAGGTTAAGAAGATACCGACTAGGGTCAAGATGGCCCATGTCGAGATACCTAGGAGGTCGCTATGCAAGAGATTTGTGGCAAGGATTAGGGCACAACTCTGAGAGGTTTCCAGGAGCTGCTGACTCTTATATCATCTTGAATTCTTATTCACGATATAACTTTGAATGGTTCTATGAATCCTGTGATCAGGAATTCCTTTACATTACTGACGACATCTGTATCACCAACCCACACTATGTGGAGAACTTGGACTTTGTCCAGTTTGAGCTATTGTCTACGATACAATGTCCAGAACCATCAACACCCACAGCGCTCCTCGCCCAATCTTCTTACACCACACTCCATGATCTTCTATCACCTATACCTATATTTCAGACTCTGGATGTTCCTTCTTCTCATACTCCATCCTATTCTGAGATAGACTATGCGAGTACTAATCTTGATTCTTTTAAACAGTTTATATTCTCAATCATCTTCAATTAACCTACCATGGCACTTCCATCCATCTCCAAGTTCAAGATCAACTCTTCCATCCAATCCCACATTCCAGTTCTTACTGGAGCTTCCAACTATAACCTCTGGACTCAGCTCATCCACAGCGCTCTTAACATTATAGGAACATACTCCTGGGTTTCAGGAGATACCACATACGCCGGAATTGTCAATGCCGACCCAGCAGGCCTACTCGTGGATAGACTCAAGTGGAAGCAACACGATGCTAGAACATTAGGAACCATGTCAGTTTACCTATCACCAGAGTTACAGCACCTGGTTACCTGGGACTATGTCACCAGAGACATCAACAACATTCACGTCGATTTCCCATCCTTATCTAAGGACCTTTGGGATAAGCTTGCTACCCTATATGGAACCACTGGAGTTGCAGGCCAGTTTTATTTATTCAAGGAAGCTATGTCTTACCACATGAACGAGCGTAGTGACATTGTCACTGTGGTGAACCAGATCCAGAAGAACTTCAACGATATGGCTATAGCTGGACTAGACCTCAAGGATCAGTTCCGTGCCATGTTTATACTTGCCCAGTTACCTCCGTCATGGGCAAACTTCCTATCCACCATCACTCAGACCACAACTCTTACAAACTTCAAAGTCAAAGAGATCATACCGAAGATTGCATCCGAATTGCAACTTCGAGGTGCTACCCGCACTCCTCTCACCTCACGTGCCCACTTTGTACAGACCACAGAGTCTGAGGCACATAGGACCAACGTTATTCAACAAGGTCCACCACCTTTACAGCAACGGCTCTGGAATGGACAGGTACAACCTCAGAGAGGAGGTTACCCCACTCAAGGGATGAATCGAGGAGGGAGAAGGGGACGAGATAATCCTAGAGGAATTACTCACCCTTATCAACAGGATTGCTCTAATGAGCAAGCTGCCCACAATAGGCAGAACTTCCAGACACGCCAGCAAAAGCATGGTAGAGGTCAAGGAAAAGGTCAAGGACAGCGGGGCTGTGCACAAGCACACAAGGTTGACGGATTCGCCCACATCATAGAGTATGACAGGGGGTACGATGAAGACTACGCCAAGCAGGACTTTGAGTTACCCACTCAGGCATACAAGTTCGACACCGAAGATGTCAAATCTATTACCGCTGCTGCAGGATGGGGAGATAGGAACGATGAAGACAAGGGAATGGGGATTGCATCAGGATCTACATCCCTGATCGAAAGGCTTGGTTTGCCTAGACCCACCAAGCACTTTCAGACCAACTCCACCTTCTACACCAAAGCACCTTTCTAAGGACTTTGAGACTTCCTCGCAAGGAGTTGGAGTTATTGAAGAGGATTTTTACGGAGATACCCGTTGCAAAGCGAATGGAGAATGGAAATGGGACTACCATGATCATCATGAGGCACACAGTGCTGGTTCTTATGTCCCTAGCTACGATGATTGGAATGACAACTATGATGTTGACTATTACTCAGGACTCTATGTCCTTGGAAGTAAAGACTCAACATTCGTCAAGAATCACTGGATGGTTGATAGTGGCTGCTCAGACCACATCACACCATACCTAGACGATTTCTGTGATCTCGGTACATCCGAGAGAGTAGCCAATATGGCTAACGGTGCCATCATGAAAATGTTTGGACCAGGAACGGTATGCATATTGCAACCATTCTCACAGAAACCCTCGCATATAACTATACTCACCGGAGTATGGTATGCACCAGATGCATCACACCAATTACTATCAGTTACCGCACTCACCAAGAATGGTTACAAATGTGAGATTAAAGATACTACCAAGATCTGGGATAGAGAACGACGTTTGGTGATACAGGTGTCTGCTTTGTCACCAAACAATCCACTTCACTGGTTTCAGTCTTTGTCAATTACTCCAGATGCAGGGATCAAGTTGTTACAAGATGTTAAGAACTATGATCTGTGGCATATGCGTTTCGGGCACACAGCTAAAAATGCCCTTCGTCATGCACACCTCTCCACTAAAGGAGTACCATTATTCCCTTCACCACCAGCCATGTATCCACCATGTCCTGGATGTGCTATGGGGAAGATGCATGAACAAGAACTACCTGCCTCACCCAAGAGAGCTACCACTCTACTTGGAGAAGTCCACACTGACCTAGTTGAACTGCCGACATTGTTGCAGATCAAGGCCAAGTGGATCATGACCTTTTTAGACGATTTCTCAGGCTTTGCTGCTTGCACATTTCTTGCACGAAAGTCCAATGCCTCCGCCCAGTTCAAAGCACTGGTTGCTTGGGCCGAGACCCAAATGGGTTACACACTCTGCTCTGTTCGCTCAGATCAAGGAGGGGAATATCTTAATCAAGATCTTTCGGTGTTCTTCATGTCCAAAGGGATCGTTCATCGAACATCCATTCCACATCTCCCACAGCAGAACGGAAGAGCTGAACACTTTAATTGGACCATTCTTGAGAAAGCAGAAGCTATGAGACACCATGCTGGACTACCTGATATCTTCTGGCAAGATGCTGTTGAGACCGCTCTTCACATCTATAATCATCAACCCATGCGACATATCAATTGAAGAACACCCATTGAACTCTGGAATGGAAATGTTCCAGATGTATCATACTTCAAGGTGTTTGGGTCTATGGCTTACATCTTTATTCCTAAAGATCAGCGAGCATCCAAGCTCAAGCCAAAGGCAGAGGAGATGACATTTATTGGATATGAGTCCAACACCAAAGCTTATCGTTTCTGGTCGAAAATGAGAAGACGTGTTATCATCTCATCGACTACCACATTCGACGAGTTCACTTTTCCACATTGTCCCAGAGAAGCGTACGACAAACTACCCGACCATCCGTCTTCACCAGATGAAGAGAACGACAACATCAAATCCCGAGATAAAGACTCTCAAGAGAAGGACGCTTCTCTACCTATAGGGATTAGAGTCAGAGCTCAAGGAGATCTGTATAACACACCACTTCCTCAGGATCAGGGACAGCAATGCCCTGAATCATCCAGATCATCAAGATCATCAACACCATCCACTTCACTATCATCACACGACTCTCACCACTCCTATCATCCGATGGATGAAGGACCAGATCCACCTACCATGGATCCACCACCTAGGGAACCGTCTCCTATATGAACGGATACTAGAGAACCTCCTGATTATCCAGGCGCATTACCACATTCTAAGACGCCTAGACCATCTTCATGGCTTCCACCCAGATGAGCTAAGATGGAGTGGGACATTGATCATAGACAACTACCTCATCAGAGGAGACCAGATCGATCTAGATCTGAGAGCCATCAAGATAATCAAGAGAGACCATCATCTCCTGAACCGAGGCGATCAGGAAGAGCTAAGAAGCCTATGTCAAAACCTGATAACACATACGGAGATAGACCACCTGTCAATATTGAGAAGGATCTCAAAGTAGGAAAGGATCTACTTCAGGAGGAGTCACCTAAACCAAGTGAAGACTCGAGACCTACTAATGAGCAAGATGACTTAGGTCAGATGTATAGTGCTCAATGGTTTCAGGTTCATGCAGTTGCTGCTGCACATGCCATAGGCATACCAGTGCATTACCGAGATGTGGCCAAGCTACCACCATCAGAGCAGCAAGACTGGCATGAATCTATGAAAGAAGAGATGGAATTGTTGAAGAAGAGAGAAGTGTGGGAGCTCACAGATCTACCACTGGGACGAATGCCCATAACAGGAAGATGGATGTACATTGTCAAGTCGAACGGACACAAGAAGTCACAATTCATCACAAAAGGCTTCACACAAGTCTTCAGATTGGATTATGAACACACCTTTGCACCAGTACCTCGCTTCGAGACAGCAAGGTTTCTATTTGCCATTGCATGCCAACAGAATTGGCTCATCCACACATTGGACGTTGTGACTGCATTCCTCTTCAGACAGCTTGATGAAGAGATCTACATGAAGCAGCCAGAAGATTTTGTTCAACAGGGACAGGAGAAAAAAGTTTGCCAATTAAAGAGAGCAATATATGGATTGAAGTAGGCAGCACTTCAATGGAACAAAGCTCTACACAAGACTCTACTGGAATTTGGCTATCGCCGTTCTTATTCAGATCCAGGAGTCTATGTCAAATTCGTTAAACAAGATATCATTGTTCTTATCATATATGTTGATGACGCCCTCTTCATGGGCAACAACGATACACTCGTCCTCATGGAGAAAGCTATCTTCATGAAACGATGGGAATCACGAGACCTAGGTGAGGTGAAGGAGTACCTCAACATGAGGATCACCAGGGATTGCACTGCTTGCACCCTGAGACTTGACCAAATCAAGTATATTGAGAAGATTATCAAGCGTTTCGGTCTTGAAAATGCTAAGCCTGCATGGACACCTCTTCCATCAGGCTATAACCCCTCACCAGTGCCAGACGACTATACTGCCACACCGAAGTTATGCACAGAATATCAGTCCATCATTGGTTCCATCCTATATGCTATGTTAGGAACCAGACCTGATGTTGCATTTGCCGTTATCAAGATGTCACAGTTTTCATCAAACCCTACAGAGAAACATAAACAGATGGTGTTATACATCATTCGCTACCTCCTTGACACCAAGACGCTGTGCTTATTCTACAAGGGGAGAATGCCAGAGATGCAGAAAGGGTTTTTATCTTACAGTAACACTGATTGGGCAGGAGACCTGGAGACTAGACAGTCTACCACAGGTTATGCTATCCAGTTTGCAGATTGCATTGTCTCCTGGCTATCAAGATGGCAAAAGTGTGTCATACATTCTTCCACAGAAGCCGAGTATATTGCTATGACAGAAGTCGCAAAGCAAGTTGCATGGATTCGGAACCTTCTATCTGAACTTGATTTTATGCTCAAAGCTATACCACTACTCATGGACAACCAAGGTGCAATCTTTCTTGCTTCGAACCCAGCTCAGGAAGGATGATCCAAGCACATTGGAATCTCATACCACTATATTCAAGATGCTGTCCAGGAGTTTGGAGAGATATCACTCTTTTATGTTCCCACACAGGAACAGCTCACAGATATCTTCACGAAGAACCTCACATGGCAGAAGTTCAAACTGAACCGCACTCGCGTCAGTCTTACACCATTTCCCAAATCGCAATTGAAATAGCGAGGAGGAGTATTGGGAATCATGGTATTCATATCTTATCTTTCTTATCAACTACCATTATTCTAGATGGGCCTGGACAGAGGCCATTATGCTATTCACATTACTCATCATATATGACATCATAGATAACAGATATCTTATCGTCCAATGAGACGACAGCTGACTGAGGAATGGCTTGGCATTACCAAGACCATTACCAATACATTACAAATGTATTACTCATACGTTCCATGACATTCTCTAATATTCCATGGACTTACCTATTACAATAGAGACGTACATACGTACATACAGACACAGATCCTATAAGTAGGACGTGTCTTCACTCTCACAATATAAGTCTTATTCCTACTCGGAACCCCAGTCAGCTACTCAAGACTTCGCTATACGCTTTATAACAACTCACTCTCCTAGAAGTGAGTATCTCCCACTTCAGGCCCACTCTTTCCCTTCATTGCCCTCAGCTGCGCACGTGGAATTACCTGTGATATTTCCATATCCCCAAGTCTAATGGTTTCATGGCTGTCATAGTCTGGGCCGACTATGCATCTTCAAAGGGGGCTGTTTTCTGCCCTACTACTAAAACTGCCACAGCGGAGGACGTCACTGTCCTTTATTTCAAAAAGGTTTACCCTAGATTCAGCCTCTATGAGAAGATCATCTCTGATCGAGGCCCTCAATTTGCTTCTCGCTTCGCAAAAGAACTCGGTAGGCTTCTCGGATGTTCTCTTGTGTTATCCACTGCGTATCACCCCCAGACTGATGGGGAAACCGAGCGGATCAATCAGGAACTCGAGATGTACTTGCAGATCTTTGCGGGGAACAACCCTACCATGTGGGCTGATCAGCTGATCCATGCCGAATTTGCTCACAATCACCACCCTCACTCCATCACCGGTAAATCCCCATTCTACTTGATGATGGGATATGAACCTACTCCGGTCCCCACCATCCTCCCACTCACAGATCTTCCCGCCATGAAAGATCGCATCAAAGAACTTACTGCGGCCCGTCAAGAAGCCCTTGCTGCACACGAACTAGCTAGGCAAGTCATGGCCTCTCAGAACAAGAAAAATTTCACTCCATTCGAGAAAGGCAATCAAGTCTGGCTCGAGGCCAGAAATTTGAAATGCAATCTGACTCACCTGAAATTCGCCCCGAAACATGAAGGACCCTTTACCATTACCAAGGTACTGTCCCTGATCACGTATCAACTCCAACTCCCTAAGACATGGAAAATACATCCAGTCTTCCATGCCTCACTCCTACTCCCTACAAGGAGAACTCCATGCATGGCCCCAACTTCCCATTGCCCCCACCTGATCTTATCGATGGAGAGGAGCAGTATGAAATTGAAAAGATTGTATGACACCAGGGTTCCGCTGCCAACTGACAGTTCCTCGTCCACTGGTGCAGCTTCACTGCTGCCGATGACACCTGGCTTCCTAAACAGGAGTTTAAACATGCCCAAGCAACCCTCCAAAGCTACAGTATAAGAAGCTTCACCCCAAAGTCTTCCCCCCTTAGAACTTTATGTGCTGGTCTCTACGTGAGCATCACCAACTGAGTCCTATCAACTGTCTATACCTGCAGCATGTCTTACTCCCTGTCCACTGAGTCTTCCCTTACTGAGTTCTCCTTCGCCAACTCCGCTCTTCCCTCACTTGAGGGAGTCGACGAATCCACCCCCCTTGCCCAGGAACTTTCAGTTCCTACTATCCATCCCCCCATGGTTCTCACCAATGAGTGCCTCAGCACTACAGTTACTCCGGGCTGGAACACAGCCCCTCTCCCTTGGCCCTCTGTCCTTGAAGAGGAAGAGAAACCCAAGACTATCCTCTCCGTCATGGTCCCCTGTTTCACCTACACCCTTCGGTCCGACCCACTGTCTTGCAAGTCAGGATGCCTTCTCCAAACCCGTCTCAGAGACTCTCGCCTGGCCGCCACAATGCAGGCCCACTTAGATGTAGATTCCCCTCTCAAATCTTTATACTTATCATTTTTACAGGTCTTGTGTCTCAACCCCATCGCCTCGTTTACCTCCACCAATGCCCAGTCAGAGTTTTTCTCCACTTAGCTCCATCTCATAGCCTGCCGCATCCGTTCCTATCTCCTATCAGCCATGCACTAGCTTGACACGCTGGACTTCATCGCTGACATTGAACGCTACTCCCAGGACCTCACCAAGGCTGGTCTCCCAGCTCCCCCCATTCAACCCTCTCTCCCAATTGAAACCATCCTCGTCCCCTCACTGGCTGAGCCCATTGCTCCGATGCTGTCTGCATCATCATCCCCACTATCCCCTAGCAAGGTCAACCTCATCGATCGCCTTGAGAGGGTTCATCTGATGAACGAAGGTGAGATCAGCCTCACACCTGACCACCCCCTATACAACGCATCCTGCTTTCATTGTCACCACCTTGGACACTGGCACATTGACTGCCCAGAATACAAGTGCCCGTTCTGTCTCCGCATGCACCCAGGACACATCCAGAACCAGTGTCCTCTCCATCATCGTCTCCGTCCCGCCACCCCATCCTCATCTTCTTCTAGTTCCTCCCGCTTGTCGCGATGGTCGCACCACCTGTGACCTCGCCCGCTCGCATCCCAAATTCAGGACGAGCTGGAGGTCAATTTTACAGATGACGTGTGGGATGACATGGCCTATGCCAACGTCATGGGTTCCCCCAATGGGGGCTACATCAACCTTTAGTAATCCTCAAGTGGCATTAAGGAGCGTAAGAGGGGGGTAATGTTACAACTTGACCTGGCCCTGTTTATTTCTTTTCTTTTCTTTGTGTAACTAAGTCTCAGCGGATCACTATCCGCCTTGTCTGGCACTACCCAGACCTTTATCTCACAGCACATAGGTCGTTATCCCATGGACCGTATCATACACTTCATTTCCAACTAATGACCCCGCTGTCATTGTTGCTTCAGGTCGTTCCAACTGCTTCTCCATTTCATGATAATCTCTGATTGACAGCTGCTTCTGATTGACACTGATCAACAGATCTGCAGTGGACATGACTCGCTTTGACTCATCCCGAGTCCTTACGCTTCCCCAAGTCATGTCTCTTTTAGAACTGTACTTTCCTGCTCATTCCATAGGGTTCCATGACCTTCTATGGCCTGAGTATATAAACAGTAGTTTACATGCTTGTACATCTCAAGCTAGAGCTACTCAATCATACCTTTGAGATAACTCCTACACTCGATCTCCCAAGACTGGGATAAGACTTGTCCTCCTCAGACTCATTGTATCCTTCGACACCGAGCATGCTCTTTGTGAGCAGATACCTTGCCCGAAGGTCCTTAGTCATACCATAGCATCAAGAATGCTGGTACTCCTTAGTCCCAGACCTTACCCTTGAGTCTACGCTCAACCCTACCTGGGCCAAGCGTAATACTATGGATGTCAGTCAGTCTATACTCGATCGAATACATGTGCAACCAGCGAGGTGTGGAATACAAGCACCATTCGGGAGATACAAATGCTGGTCCAGTCCACATATGACCTTCCTGGAGCGGATGTACCCAGATACGTACAGGCAGTGATGGATGAAGTGATGTGGCTCATCACAGAATGTGCACTTGGTGATATAAGCAGATGGTAGGAAGTCCTTGGGGGTAGTCAGCATCAACAAAAAGATGGAGACCAGTTTCGGTCCATAATAACCGGTCTGATGAGGGCGAATGGACTGTTTGGAGTGGCGACAGTTTGAGGGCAGTTTGCAATGCAACAGCTTTGGCAATGGCTCTGGCAATGGCAGTGGCATGGTAGGTGATGGGGTAGTCAGATTGACCATTGGTGATGGGGTTGGCAGCAGTGATGGTGGAAGCAACGGTGGCAATGGTGATGTTGGTGAACAGGTTGGCATTGGTAGGATGTCAGTCTGGAATGGTACTGGACTAACCATGGGCAATGGTGTTGATGATAGTGGTGGTGATGTAGTGGTCTGGACTGATGCTGGACTTGTCTGTAGTGATGGTGATGATGACAGCGACAATGGTGGCAATGACTTCATAGGTGGTAAGGATGGTGGCAGCGATGACGGTGTCCACAGGATACTTTTGATGCGGACCAAACTCAGCATGCAACAGGTTCCTCTCCCCTTCTCGTATCCAGGGTAGAGCTTCAGGACAGCGATGATGAATGACTCCCAATTGGATGGGATGGCCTTGGCTTCAAGAAGTGTTTCCCAGAGCTCTGCCTTGTCGAGCTTGGCATAGCAAATTGCAGCTTGTGTCAGTGCAGACTTCGGTAGTCCAACCAAGTTGACTAAGTCTTTGATGTCATCTAAAAAGTTCAGGAGGTTAGTTGGTGTCCCATCAAATAGGGGCATGTCAGGTGATCCACAGATCGGTAGTCTGAGGAACAGGTTAGTCATCATGACAGATTGGGTATGTTCAGCCAGTTTGTGCTAAAGATGGACTTGATACATAAATGGTGGCAGAGGTGTAGAAAAAGGGACATGGATATGGGTTGGACTAGGAGGCAGTACAGTACAGCTTGGAAAATGGCGTGTACATAAGGATGTGGTAAGAGGGCGATGATTGTCATCTGGAAAGGGATAAACAGCAACAGACAGTGAGTGGAAGCAGTTTGGAGCATCAGGTAACGAATGCAACAATCATGAAGGTTAAAGAAAATAGCTGGAAGTAGTCTGGGACATGAAGAAGTGGGCTGAAATGGGATAAAGGTGAATGCAAAAAAAAATACTTCATGTGGGTAGATACATATGCCCTTGGTGTGTTGCCTCAGGATCGACAAGAGAAAAAGGACTGTGAAAATTTCCAGGGCACCTCCAGAACCTCCCTCGTGGTGGGCTCCAGTTGTAGAAACAACGGAAAGTTCATTGGTAACTTTCCTATATGTGAAGGGTACGTTTGTTCGTCCCTATAAGGAGGTCCAAAAGGCAGAGGTGGAGTGCCAGATAGGAGTGGTCCACAGATGGGATGGTCTGAAGATGGTCCAGACTGGGAAAAGGTAGTCCAAGGATACGAGCGATAGTCTGGACTCATTAATCCAAGACAAAAGGTGGTTGGTGACAGTGAAGACAATGAAGACATGCAGACAGGTAGATGTGTGATGTGGGAAATACATGCATAAGGATCTCAAAGGTAAGATCCAAAGTTGGAAGATGATGTATTCAAAACCAGATGTACAAGACTTTATAGTCTGGGCATATCCTGGACTGTGAAGGGTCAAAGTGTAAATGACATACAAACTCTAAAAAGTGGAGGGAATATGAGATAATGTGTAGTGATGATGGTGATGTGTGTCTGAGACCACAAAAGAGTATATCAAAAGTACTATGAAGTGATAAAGCAAAACTGATGCAGACTGGACTAAGATGATGTGGACCAGATTGACACAGATTGACCAGATTGACTTCGGACTGGCATGGATGGACTGGATGGACCTCAGATATGTTCCTATACAAGAACAGAGATCCTTGGATCTCTACACCACCCTTGGATGGAAGGATGTCCTCATTGCCATCATGGACAGCATTGTGCAAACCATCAATCCATTGTGGAGATGGGTTTTTAAATATTGATGATCCACCAAAAGGTTGGGGAGAGCCTACAACACAATCTTCCTTCATGTACTTCACCTCGTTTCTCTGTCCATCCATCTCGTGTTTTTCATTCCAGTCATTTTCAAACTGATCTTCTCTTTTGTCAGACCACTCCCCTTCCTATGATCACCTGTCCTCTACTCAGTCCACATTGAGCCCCCATCACATCTCAGCTTTACAATCCATTTACCATTTCAATCCAGTCCACCATTGTCTCATTTATAAACCAGTTGCTAAAAAGGTCTGGTTGGTCATGGCTCCTCTCATGGAGGAGTTCCGCATTGTCCACCAGTTACCTGATAACCTGCTTGAAGGGTTGAAACCATTACCTACTCACCCACCTGATTTTACCCCAGGAGTCCACTTCACTCAAGAGCATGCCGATGTGCTTGACCTCAATCTGGTAAAATGGCTTTGGCAGGAGGAACTGAAGTTGGTCCAGTGGCTCGTTCATGAACATGAGAAGGCCTTTGCTTGGACTCCAACTGAGCAGGGTCGACTTGATGAACAATACTTCCCACCAGTCAAGATCCCCATGGTACCGCATACACTGTGGGTCCTATGCAATATACCTGTTCTGCCTGCATCTTGGGATCAGGCAATCCAGATTATCAAGGACTGGATTGCCTCCAGAGTGTATGAACTGTCCATCACCACATACCACTCTCACTGGTTCTGTGTACTCAAGCAAGACGGGAAGACACTTTGGCTGGTCCATGACCTGCAGTCACTCAATGCAGTCACTATCTGGGATTCATCAGTCTCACCATTCGTTGAACATTTGGCTGAATCTTTTGGAGGATATGCAGTTTATGGTATGATGGACCTGTTTGCAGGTTATGACCAGTGCCCCCTACATGAGGAGTCTTGGGACATGACTACATTTAACAGCCCACTCAGACTACATCGCCTCACTATGCTACCCATGGGACATACTAACACCATCCAGGTCTATCAGGCTGATATGTCATTTGTTTTGCAGGACGAGATCCTGCACCACACTCACCCATTCATAGATGACATACCGGTCAAATCTGAGACAACCCAGTATCAAAGGGATGACAGCTCATATGAGACCATCTCCGAGAATCTGGGCATCTGTTTATTTATTTGGAATCATCTAATCGTTGTCCACAGGATCCTGCAGTGGTTTGAGAAAGTGAACACCATGGTCTCAGCCAAGAAGTTCATCCTCACCACACCAGACACTACTATCGTTGGACACAAGTGCACATTCGAGGGTTGGATTCTCCACAAAAACAAGGTCCAAAAGATCCATGATTGGCCCGAATGCCAGACCCTCATGCAGGTCCATGGTTTCTTAGGCACCTGTGGGGTGGTATGTATTTTCATCTGCAATTTCACTTCCATTGCCTGCCTGTTAGTCAATCTGACCCAGAAGGGCATCCCTTTTGAATGGGGTGATGCCCAACAAGAGGCTATGCAACGTCTGAAGGACAAAATAGTAAAGTCCCCTGCACTCCTTCACTTGGACTACAAGTCTGGGAGAGAGGTGATCCTTGCCATTGACACTTTGGTCATAGTGGTCAGATACATTCTGTCACAGTCCAGCAAGGATGGTAAATGCTATCCAAACTGGTTCGGGTCTATCAGTCTGAATGAAGTCAAGAGCTGCTATTCTCAGGTGAAGCTTGAGTTGTATGGACTGTTCCATGCCTTGTAAGCAGTCCACATTTTTATCTTCAGTGTTACTAAGCTCATGGTTGAAATGGATGCCAAATACATTCAGGGGATGATCAACAACCCTGATCTCCAACCGAATGTGACCATCAATTGGTGGATCACCGGTATCCTTTTGTTTCACTTTCGTCTTGTTCACATTCCTACCGCAAAGCATGCTGGACCGGATGGTCTCTCACATTGGCCTCCCTCTGATAAGGATCCCCCTGAGGAGGATGATGTTGAGGACTGGCTCGATGATGCATATTCTTTTTCTATTTCCTTGTTGAACAAACGATCAGTCTCATCCATCTCTCAATCTGACGTTTCACTTTCATGTTACCATGATCTGGATACTACCAGCTCTTTCTTCTATTATTCAGACTGTTTGCATTCTTTGTCTACTTCAGACCTGGTTTACCTTTCCTTGTTGGCTTGCATTTTGTCATCTGTTACAGTTGACACGCAGTCCCCTGTGGATGACCCCATTATACCCTGGTCCACCAAAGCCATTGCCAAAGAGGCTCAGATTGGTCAGATTCATGATTTCTTGGAGACCCAAAAGTGTCCACCTGATCTTTCAGATGCCAACTTCAAATCTTTTGTTAATGTGGCTACCCAGTTCTTTGTGCTCAATGGATCCTTATGGTGCAGAGAGCCACATGGACGTCACCAGTTGGTCATCCTGACCAAGCATTGGTATGGATTGATTTGGGAGGCTCATGATAGCCTCAGACACAAAGGTGTCTTTTTGGTCTGGATCCATCCGCTGCTTCGGTTCTGGTGGCCAATATTGATCAAGGATGTCAAGTGGTTCGTCAAGACCTGCCACGAATGCCAGATTTGCCAGATGCAGTGATTCCACATCCCTCCTATGGTCCCTATCATCAGCAGTTTGTTTCACAAGGCCCACCTGGATATGATTGTCATGCCTCAGTCTAGTGAATATAGGTATATTGTTCAGGCCTGGTGTGCTCTGATGGCATATCCAGAATGGTGAATGCTGCAGACTGAGAACGGTGCTGCATTGGCCTCTTTTATCTTCGAAGATATCCTGTGTTGCTGAGGTCCTCTATCCGAGATCGTTACTGACAATGGCCCTACTTTTATTCAAGCTCTAGATGTTCTTGTAGACCGGTATCATATTTGCCATATCCGGATCTCCCCCTATAACTCCCAGGCAAACAGTATAGTCAAGCGTCATCACCTTGATGTCCAGGAGGCCATCATTAAAACTTCCCTGGGGGGGAAAGCTCGCTGGCATACTGCTGCTTATTCCATTTTTTGGGCTGAGCAGGTAACCATCCTCAAATCCACCGGTTTGTCCCCTTATTTCATGGTTTATGGTGTTGAGCTGCTCTTCCCTTTCGATCTATCAGAAGCCACTTTCCTTGTCCCACTACCCAATACTGACCCTCTCTCCTCATCTGGACTGATTGCTTGGAGAGCTCATCAGCTCCAAAAGCATCAGGAAGACTTAGAATCAATCTGGGAGCGCATACTCAGGGCTTGGTTCAAGTCTGTCAAACACTTCGAGACCACTTTCAAGAACTGGATTAAAGACTATGACTTCCATCCAGGAAGCCTAGTCTTGGTTCATAATATGCAGATTGAGAAAGAGTTGAATTGAAAGATGAAGCCCAGATACCTTAGTCCAATGGTCGTCCTTCACCAGACTACTGGAGGATCATATCTGCTGGCCAAGTTAGACAGTTCAGTCTCTAGACTTCATTATGCAGTGTTCTATCTCATGCCATACTGGCCAAGGTTTCAGACTGAGATCCTGGTTACATGCATTACCAGTTTGGATGAAGAAGACTTGGATCATATGGCAGGTGAAGATGTCAAAGAGCTGGATGACAAAGATATGGACACCATCAACTTTGCATAATCACCCCTTCCCATCTTATGCAATCCGACAATCAACCATTCTCATACAGACCGTCTTTCAAAAAGTACTATATGACTCTGTTCCACCCTGGGTTTTGTCTGGTGATCCATTCCTTTCAATCTGCTTCAAACTGAAAACATATAAAGTCACTAAAAATATCTTATATAGTTATCCATCAAAAAACAAGAAAAGAAAAACATCAATAGCTAGCTTCTACATGTTTCAAACTGACTGAGTCTCTTATACCCTGTATACCCTCTTTGCCTTTGACTGCACGCTAAGAGACCACGCCTCTTTTCTTTCCCTTATGTATACCCTCGAATGATCCAATCCAGGACAGTCCAGTAGTAGAAGAAGCCAAAAGATGACCAAAGAAAACAAGTCAGGTTGGATGCCTGCACACCCAGTTTCGCTTAGATATCTCCTCTCCTCTCTCTTACTTACCTTCTTTCCATTCTTGTTTAGCCACAGACTTAGACTGGTCTCATGGACTCAGACTGAATGGACAGATATATCTAGTACACGATGGACTTGATGGACTACAAATGTACACAACACAGGTGACTATCTATTGGATCTCATAAAGGCTCTCCACCAGCTCGTCCATCTCCCCCATGAGCTTCTCATGCTCAGCCTCCAATGCCTTCATCAATGACTGCATGTCACGGACCCACTTTTGCAGCTGGATGACCTGGTGGATTACCTTGTCATGCTTCTTTGCTGCATCAGACCAACCCAGCGACCCACTGGCAGCCTTCTTTGCTGGCGCCTTTGCCTTCTGTGGGACTTCCGCTTCTTCCTCGTCATTGGATAGGAGGTGGACCTCCTTCAGCTTGGTGGCCTGAGAGGCACCCGCCCTCGCCATCCTAGGGGGCTGGACTGCCTGATGTAAGTACAATACATGGGAAAAATCAGTCCAACTCACCTGCAATCTTGACCTCCACCTTTGGCAGCTTTTGTCCACTGTGCCCAGTTGAGAAGTTGCAGCATGCCTTGGCCCTCCTGCAGTGTGTGCAAGACAACCCCTCCCTCTTCATGCACTCGATGCCCAGCCTAGCACATTGATCGCAGGAGACAGGTCTCTCCATCTTTACCTTCACTTTGACTGGCTTGGACTCCTTCTCCTTGTCCAAGTCATCGTTGTCATCATTGTCATCATCGCAGGAATGCTATAGCCCACCAGTTAGATCAGGTGTGAGTAGATCGACCAAACCACTTACCTTACAGCTCCCTTCCATCCTAGCAATGAAGGACTGGTCCATGATGATGGACACAGCCCCAGATGACACAGCCTGTTACGCTTGGCCTGGATAGGGTCGAGTGTAGACTCAAGGGTAAGGTCTGGGACTAGGGAGTACCAGCATTCTTGACGCTATGGTACAACTAAGGACCTTCAGGCGAGGTATCTGCTCACAAAGAGCACGCTCAGTGTCAAAGGATACAATGAGTCCAAGGAGGATGAGTCTTATCCTGGTCTTGGGAGATTGAGCATAGGAGTTATCTCAAAGGTATGATTGAGTAGCTCTAGCTTGGGGAATACAAGCGTGTAAACTACTGTTTATATACTTGGGCCATAGAAGGTCATGGATCCCTATGGAACGAGCAGGAAAACGAGGAAGCAAAAGAGACATGACTTGGGGAAGCATAAGGACTCGGAGCGAGTCAAGGTGAGTCATATCTGCTGCGGATCTGTCGATCAGTGTCGATTAGAAGCAGCTGTCAGTTGAAGATTATCATGAAATGAAGAAGCGGTCAGAACGACCCGAAGCAACAATGACAGCAGGGTCAGTAGTTGGAAATGAAATGTATGATATGGTCTGTGGGATAACGACCTACGTGCCATGAGACAAGGGTCTGGGTAGCACCAGATGAGGCGGATAGCGATCCACAGAGGCTGAGTTAAGTAAAGAAAAAGAAAAGAAATAAATGGGGCCAGGTCAAGTCGTAACACAGCCCTGCTGACCTTTACAGGCACAGCCTCGTGCTCCCTTTCAATGACATGCTCCACATTCTTTTCTTTGGCATGCTCAATATCCATCGCCATGGCTGCCTCTGTGGTCCATGTTTCATCTACTTTGGGCTCATTGGGGACCAGCAGGGGTGGTGCAAGCGGTAACTTCCAGAGTGAACATTGAACATTGGCCTCATTGATGTCCTTGAAGACAACCAGGTTGAAGGTGGTTTTGATCCCAAGGCTGTCAGCTGTCTTGATGACCTTGGTGAGCTTTGCCTAAGTTGGATTGAATGGTCAGCACGTTGCCACAATGGGAAGACCTGCAGACTCACCAGTGTGGCATCCCACCTGGGGCACCAATCCTCTTGCTCCTCATGTAGATCAGGTGTGGGGTCTGAAACTGACTTGGCCAGCGCATGGAGTTCCTCCATAATGTCTGCGAATGCTTTGCATGTGGCAGCATGTTGGTCGGCCACTGGGTCGGATTGTTGAGAGATGGAAGTGAAGCAGGCAGCAAAAAACATTGAAGTCGAGGGGATAGATGGTGGTGGTTGGTGATGAAGATGTAGGACATGTGTTGAACGGGCCCACAATATGTTTTGATGCACTCCACTCTGTATTGTCCATATTCAAACTCAGATTCCCACACCTCTAGCGAGCTGCATCTCTGACTAGGGACAGTCAGTAGCAAGTCCCCTGCAGATGTAGAGAGTCCCAGCTCTCTATGGTTGAAATGAGGCCTTTTCCACCCTTCTAGCATTTTGGGTCCTCAGTCTGGTCCATGTGTCATCAGTCCATCCTCAAACCATTCAGTCCATGTCCACAGTAGGTCAGTCTGGTGTTTGTGGTAGGTCCAGTTCAAACCGGTTTGACTTTATCATTCCTCGTTCCACTCTCACATGCCTTACCACTCCCTTGCACATGCATACAATGTTACTTATACTGTTTTAGGACTGTTCATTCTTCTTTTCTTTTAAAGTTTTGGTCCACTAGTTTTGGGTTTCAAACTCGCTCACAAGGTTCTATCTCACTTTGTCCATACACAGCCTTGGCTTCTTAGGGATCATTGTACCCCTTAGTTACCACTTCCCTTAGAAGTCTGGACCTTGCATCCCTTACTTAGATTGTTTCTTAGTGGTCCAGTTTGGATCAGACTATATAGTTTTTGTATTTTCTGACTTGTAATGTCAGCATACGGCTCACCCACATTCCATGTCTATTGTCTAAGTCCACGCATCATCAACTGTCCACTGCCCAACGTTGTCCCATCATCTCTCATCGTTTCCAACACCTTACACCAACTGATCTCTTCAGTCTGGACTGTCAGACTGTCCGTTTCTCCTCATTTTCAGTCCGGTTTGCAATCAGACTAGTTCCTAGCTGGGTTTAGTACCCCGGACTCACCTCCAGACCTTTCCCCCAAGTTAGAATCCCTTTAGGAATGAATGCATCATGCCCTCTGACCCCCTCTGCAAGTTCAGGACTACTACCTGCTAGTCCTCTGGGCTATCTATCTGTTTTACACCAGACAGAAACCTGGCCTGTGTCCCTATCAGGATTATCGATGTCTCAACAAACAAACTATTTGGGATGCCTACCCCCTTCCTCTTCTCCAAGATTTCATGGATCATATTTGCAGAGCCAAGGTGTTCACTAAGATGGATGTACAGTGGGGGTGCAACAATGTTTGTATCAAAGAAGGAGACCAATGGAAGGCAGCCTTCATCATGCACTGAGGCTTGTTTGAACCCAATGTCATGTTTTTCAGACTCACCAACTCTCCACCCACTTTTCAAAGATTCATGAACGATTCATTCTGCAACCTCATCATGGAAGAGTGGTTGGTCATTTACATGAACGACCTCCTCATCTTTTCCCCAGACCAGAAAACCCATATGGAATGGACCCATCGAGTTCTTCAATGAATGGAAGAACTCCACCTCCACCTCAAACTGGAGAAGTGTTTCTCTGACAAGGATGAGGTAGAATACTTGGGGATGATCATCTGTCCTGATGAAATCACCATGGACCCCACCAAATTAGACTGAATTGCCCACTGGCCTACCCCTATCTCAGTAAAAGAAGTCCAGTCATTTTTAGGATTTGCCAACTTCTATTGACGATTCATCCTGGATTATTTGACCATAGCCCGACCACTCATAGATCTCACCAAGAAAACCACTCCTTGGTCCTGGGATGACTCCTGTCAATCGTTGTTTGACCTCCTTAAACAATGATTTGTATTGAAACCCATTCTCCAAGTTCCTGACCTCTCTGCCCCTTTCACCATTGCCATGGATGCCTCCCTCTATGTCTCCAGAGGAATCCTCCTACAAACCAACGCCAATGGAGAATGGCACCCTTGCTCATATCTTTCTCAGAGTTTTGACTCAGCCCAACAAAACTATGACATTCATGACCAGGAACTCCTCACAATTCTCTGAGCACTCAAAGCCTGGTCCCACTACTTATGAGGGTCCCCTCATCAGGTTCAAGTGTTCACCAACCACAAGAACCTCACTTACTTCTGCAAGCCCCACACCCTGAACCGACAGCAAGCCTGCTGGTTGCTAGACCTAGCAGACTTTGACCTCAAACTGATCCATGTACCAGGATCACACCTCACCACCCCAGATGCCCTTTCCCAACAGGCTGACCATGTCCCTGCTCACACACAGGACAATGCCCTAGTTACCTTACTTCCACCCTCCCTCTTTGTTGATATTATTGACATCACCCTTTCCAAGAAAATCCACTCTGCTTTGGCAACAGACCTGTTTGCTCTTACTTTCCTTCAAGCTGTAGATGAGAGCATCCCATCCACATTCTGCTCTCAACTTTCTGACTGGCAGAATTGTGAGGGGGTGCTCACATACCAGGGTCAGGTATATGTTCCCCCAGATGGGAATCTCTGATGGGAAATCCTGCAATGATGCCATGACCATGAGACTGCCAGCCACCCAGGATACCTCAAAACCCATCAGTTGGTCACAGCAGAATTCTGGTGGCCTGGACTAGTGTCTTTTATTCGGAATTATGTGGACAGGTGTGTGACCTGCCAGCAATGTAAAACCAACACTCATCCCATTGTTCCTCCTCTGACCCCCATCATCACCTCTGCATCCCACCCTTTTCAAGACATCTCCATCAGCTTGATCACAGATCTCCCCATTTCTGATGGAAAAGATTCTATAATCATATGGGTGGATCATGCCTTCAAGGAGGCAATATTCTGCCCAACCAACAAGTCAGCCTCTGCCGCCAATGTCACCTTGCTCTATTTCCACAAGGTCTACCATTGTTTTGGTCTCTTCAATCGAGTCATCTCAGATAGAGGTCCCCAATTTGCCTTTGCTTTTGCTAAAGAAATGGGAAGGATTCTAAATTACAACCTCCATCTGTCCACAGCATACCACCCACAAACTGATGGGCAGATGGAGCGCACTAACCAGGAGCTAGAAATCTACCTCCAGATATTCTGTGGAGATAATCCTATCTCCTGGACTGACCTTCTGACCTTCGCTGAGTTCATGCATAATCACTACCCTCACTTTGTCACCAACCAATCCCCATTCTTCCTCCAGATGGGCTATGAACTGAAACCCCTCCCCTCAGTCCTTGTCTCTTCAAACCTCCCTATGGTAAAACTCTGTCTCTCCCAACTGACCAAAGTGAGGAATGAAGCCCTCACAGCCCATGAACTGGCTAGGGCAGTAATGGCCTCCCACACACAACAGAAATTCAAACCCTTTGCCCTAGGAGATAAAGTGTGGTTAGAAGTGAAGAACCTCCATTGCCTTCAGAAGGATCCCAAATTCCTCCCATGATGGGAGGGACCATTTGAAATTATTGGGGTTCTTTCCCCAATAACCTACCACCTATGCCTCCCCAGAACCTGGAAGATTCACCCCATTTTCCATGCCTTCCTTCTGTCCCCTGCCAAGGAGACCTCCATCCACGGTTCTAATTTCCCAAGACCCTTTCCTGACCATGTCGGCCCAGATAAAGAATACCTTGTGGACTGCATCCTTCATCATCAAGGCCCTCCTTCCCACTGATGGTTTTTGATCTGATGGAAGGGGTATTCCACCAAAGACAATTCCTAGGAACCTGAGTGGAACTTGAAGAATTCCAAACTCCTCCTCAATGCTTATAAAAAACATCACCCCAAGGACTTCCTCTCCTAACCCTCCATCCATAACAATATACTATGCCCTGCTCTGATGTCCCCAAAATCATCCTTCCCATTCCTCCCCATGCCTCTGCTCCACCACCTTCCAAACCTTCTTACAATTCTGTGCTTGATTCTGCTTCTTCTCTCACTCTCTCAGATGATTCCAATGGAGGAGCTATCTCCAGCACAGCTCCTAATCCTCGCCTTTCTCATCCTTCTTCTGTGTCTCCTGTCATCTCAGATATTCATTCTGATAACTCTTCATACATTATGCCTCCTTCCATCTTGACCCCCCACTCCATGGTTGTTGATGACACCTCGTCCCCTGTCTCCCATGTAGCGACCCCAGAATGGGGTAACCGCTCAACTGTCTCCACCATCAAGACCATGGAACCCCCTGTCCATCTTGTGTCCTACCTGGGCACCATCATGTCTGTTGACCTCCCCAAGCATGCTCATCAGGTGTGCCCTGATCTCCCATCTGATGTCCAATCTCAGACCCTTCTCCATTTCATCCAAGACCCTAGATATGCCATCCCTATTGGTGCACACCTCGACTATGGGTCTGCCCTCCACTCCCTGTACCTCACCTCGCTCCAGGTGGCATGCCTCTCCTCAGTCATGCAGAACCCCTCCACAGATGCCCATGCTGCCATCCAGGACCACACCATCTCCCACATCCAAATGGAGATGGAGACTAACCTCATCCTCACATTCTACCAACTCAGCATGCTCAAGTTCATGGAGGACTTGGACTGCTACCTCCAGGACCTTGCCTGATATACCCACCTGGGCTCCACCTCCATGTCCACCCCCTTGGTATCCTCCTCTCCCCTCAACTCTGAGGAACTTGACATAGTCAAGTGCATTAAGGCACATTGGATGGGAAACTTTGGCAATACCCCTCTCCTATCATCTTACCCTCGCTTTCATGAGGCCTGCTTCCAATGCCATCGCCTCGGTCACCAGTGTGTCCAGTGTGGGGCATATCAATGCCTGCTTTGCCTCCGTTTCTGTCCTGGCCATAGTCAGCAACAGTACCCTTTGTGCCATGCTCCTCCACCACCCTCGCCCTCTGTTACGAGTTGACCTGGCCCTGTTTATTTTCTTTGTTTCTTTGATTAGCTTAGTCTCAGTGGATCGCTATCCGCTTCGTCTGGCGTAACCCAGACTCGTCTCGCACGGCATGTAGGTCGTTATCCCACGGACCGTATCATATGTTTCATTTCCGACTAATGACACCGCTGTCATTTGTCGCTTCAGGTCGTTCTGACCACTTCCTTGTTTCATGATAATCGTTGATTGACAGCTGCTTCTGATCGACACTGATCGACAGATCCGCAGTGGATGTGACTCATCTTGACTCCTCCCAAGTCTTTATGATTCCTGAGTCACATCTCTTTTGGCTCCTCATTCACCCGCTCGTTCCATAGAGTTCCATAACCTTCTATGGTCCGAGTATATAAACCGTAGTCCCTATGCTTGTACTCCTTAAGCTAGAGCTACTCAATCATACTCTTGAGATAACTCCTACGCTCGATCTCCCAAGACTGGGATAAGACTCGTCCTCTTCGGACTCATCATATCCTTCAACACTGAGTGTGCTCTCTGTGAGCAGATACCTCACTCGAAGGTCCTCGTTGTACCGTAGCATCAAGAACGCTGGTACTCCCTAGTCCCAGAACCTCTCCTTGAGTCTACGCTCGACCCTACCCGGGCCAAGTGTAACACCCTCTTCCTCTTCCTTGTCCTCTCACTTGTCGCATCCCTCCTCACCCCACCACTCATACCATGGACCCTGCCACTCCCACAGCACTCGGTGCATGGTCCCCTGTCGCCCTCGCCGTCACTCCCACTCTCCTGACTTGGATGAGGGAGTGGACAATGATATCTGGGATGATACAGCCTTCACCAATGTGACCAGCTTCCCTGCTATGGGGGCTTGTGACTTGTGATAGTCTGCAACAGTGTCTTGACCCTCATGAGGGGGTAATGTTACATTTTCTTTTCCTTTCACCATGTGTACATCTTTCCTCTTGCTATATGACTTCCTCTTTCACCTTGTATCCCCTTGTCTTGCCGTTCAAGCCCTGCTTGACAATATCTTTTATCCTTGTATTACTCATACAATTCTATGACATTCCATCAACTTCAATGCCATGTCAACGCTGACTCACACCAGTTCTTCAGCATTCTTTCATGTTCCTCTGCCTTCCTCTTTCGCCTTGTATCCCCTTGTCTTGCCATTCAAGCCCTGCTTGATGATATCTTTTATCCTTGTATTACTCATATGATTCTATGACATTCCATCGACTTCGATGCCACATCAACACTGACTCACACCAGTTCTTCAGTGTTCTTTCATGTTCCTCTGCTTACCTCATGCTTAGCTTGGCTCACCTATTTAAACCATAGCACTCCAACCTGTAACACTAAGCTTGATCTTCTCAATCTATGAGTCACTGCAGACATCGCCCGATCCCAGTCTCAGTCCTTGTCTACCCTCAGGTCACCAAACCAAGGGAAGCCTTCTTGTCTTCATATGACTAGGGAACCTTGACATCATCCAAGCTTCTGACACCCTTGTCCACTTGATTCCTTGAGATCACACTAAGCCCACAGCAAAGCATAACAAATGCACCATTCAACCACATGCCCCTGCTCTTGGATACATACCCTCTGTTAGCCTCATGAACATTCCCACATTGTGATCACACCTGCACTTTGTGCACAAACAGCCTCAGCCATTGAGAGCTTCCCATTTCATGGTGTCATCCACAACAATGTATTGGTGACCAATATCCATTTCATGTCTCTGTGGCAACCTGCAAGGGCAATTGTAATTGATTTTGGATATGCTTGGATCTGACAGGAGTTCAAAGAGAAATACTGGATGTTGCTTGGTGTGTCAGACACATGGTGGGTCAGACAGCTGTTGGAGGACATGGCATCAGGCAAACAGAAGTGGGCCCCACTTGAGCTGCAGATGTAAATAGACTATGTGATTGCATTTCAAATTTTGTGGTGTTGATCACTATGGGGTCCACTGCACAGAAATGATCATGC
>JBBPSV010000197.1:0-26911 GCA_038093795.1 Retiboletus fuscus
AATGGTAATGCATAAAGTCGATTCGGATGTTATGTATTCTAATCTTCCTTATACGCAGGTATTTCCACCGTTCACCTCGTCGTGCTGACACCTCTGCACCAGGTCTCCCGGTGACTGCCGCAGGTGGCTACAGAGGCGGAACTCGCAAAGGCCTTGATTTGACCGTCGGGGGTCCCACCGTAATTCAAAATTCCGACGCTCCCGTAACCATAAGAGGTGGTGCGCTTCTGCGCACTGTCCGCCGCCGTACGGACAACAAGGTGATATGTGGCCCGTCCCTTCTCGTAGACGAGATATTGCGTCTCAGTGGTGCTTCCACTATCGATCATCTCGTGAACACGGCCTGGAATGGCGACATCTCTGCGCTCTCTCCTCCAACACCGGCGCGGGATACGTTCATGTATCTCCAAAGGGTGACTCACGACCCATCGGCTAGTGAACATCCTGTTGTATACCGCTCCCCTCGCATCGGTCTCGATCTCTCCAACCCCGACACGACGGAGTCTATCACCCACCCCAGGGTCGTTTTTGTCGGAAAACCCTATCGTTACTTTACCCACCCTGAGCTTCTCGCCTCCAAGGGACGCGTACAGACGTTTGTTGGTCTGTGTACTATGCTGCGGGAGTCGAAAGGCTACGCAGAGGACTCGATGGAGCTGAAGAAGGCACTCCGGGATATACTGCGACTAGGAGAACAGAACGTCACGAAGTACATGGTGGAATATAGATCAGGATATCAATTTGGGAAGCTCAAGTCGTTCATCGGCCCATCTGGAAAGGGCGTTTGCCAATCTGCTTCGGAGTACTTGAAGATGATGGGGGCATTGCGTAAGGCATTGCAGTAGTGACTACGCTGTTGATCTGTGGAGTTGATTCGGTACGAGGCAAATGTCATGATCACCAGTACTATGATCAGTGACTATCTGCATAATACAAATTAAGAGCATGCAGAGCGAATATAATTCGAGCACCGAACTTCTTAGGCTTTGTACAACTTGTCGTGACGCTCAATGTCTTCGTCATTCCCATCGCTGTCATATCCCTTCTCTGTCATAACATTCCGGATGTGCTGGTCGGTGTTGGAACGGGCAATATACGTGGATATGTTGAAACGCGTCGCGTAGACGAGGATAGCGATATCCGTCATGGTAAAGCGATTGTCAAAGAGTGCGATGATACAGTCGAAGACATGGTGTCCTTGGTCGTTGAAGTACTGCCTGTCGCAACGTTTGAGGGTACCCGCAGCCGAAATGTCGTACCAGACAAACGGGTTCTCGGGATGGGGGCATCCGCGTATCTGGTCATGTGGAATGTCGTCTCGGTGACTCCTACCACAGCACTCGCGTCTCGGCTGCGCAAACCACGGAACGTTAACGAAGGAAAACTTGCCACTACCAGAGACGCCGGCGACAGCGAAATGGAAACAATCTTCCTTATACTCGATGCGCTGTTTGGTGACAGTAAGTTCTTACTGGCAAGGGAGGCGTCACGACGGGCTGACAACCAGATGGAGTCATAGATATTGTGCGCACCGAAAGACTCTCCTAACGCTCGACGCGTTCACTGTCGTCCGTAAAGATGGACGATAAAACACGCTATGCGAACTCAAGTTGTTCCCAAGGCAAAAGCGCCTGCAGCGACGTCTCTCAGTCTTGCCTTTTATCATTTGCGTCGCCTCCCACGTTTTCCGAGTTTCGTCGAGTTCAAGTCGGGTGGATGATAAATTGTATGGGGTGGGTAGCAAAATGCGGTAATGGGGATGGTATGGGCACTGGAACCTGATGGGGACTTGACAGATGTTGGTGGCTATAGAAGGCACAAACGTTCCTTGTTCCTCCAAGGACCTGGTCTCACAGAATTACATAGTACTAGTATGTCGTAGGGATGACAGCGCAGCCAAGGCTGGGTACGAGGAATGGAGGGTGACAGTACGAGGAGGGCTGTATTTAGGCTGGAGGGGTCTCTGAAAAGCTGAATATCGCGCTTCGAAGCGGGTAGGGTGAGGACTCGGAGGACCGACCGTGCAAAGTGGGAAAACGCGAAGTCACGAAAGCGATCGGGTGGTCCTCAATGAATTGCCTGTGTCACGACTCACATAGTACCACGTCCTTCCTGGTAGCTCATACAGTGGTGCTGCGAGAACGGAAAGAGAAAGAAGCGGAGACCTTCAACCACAACAATCCCGCGTGCGAGCAGAACGACCGTAGTGAGGGAGCGTTGATCTCAGACGATGTCTGTCCATTGCACATCTATCCTAGGCTCTCGCGGGATCTCCCTTTTTCTGTGAATGTCGGGTACAAGGACTCAACAATATATTAATCAGAGCCTTGGTTGGGCATCATCTTCGTGCCTAGTAACTTAGGGGGTGTTTTGAGTGCAAGGTAAGGTCGCGTTCTGAACGAATTGAGAAGTCTTGACCTAGTCCTCGACAGACCGAATGCCATCCATCGTTTGCACTGCCGAGGCATCGTACAAAAAACTGCCTGGCACGCTCGAACTCAGAGGCAGCCATCTCCAATGGATTCAGGACGGTAAAAAAAAACCCTTCCGTACGCGTACCCCACCAGGACACCTCCTGTGAGCCTCGAGCGCCACTCCAACTCGTCCTCACCACTCACAGCCATCCACAGCGCTTTCTTGCAGCAAAGAAGGCGCTATTCAGGTCAGACTGAAACTTGGCCTCGTCAGTGACGATGCGGGACACAACTTTACGTTCACCACGACACCGCAGGAGGTCGCCTACACAGAGAGGGAGATGTTCAAGATGGAGTTGACCAACATCATCAGTCGTAATCGCTGCAGCGGCATCTTGGCTACTGCGACGAACGCCGGGGCTGTTGCTGCACCGGCACAGACACCGAAAGGACTTGTGACGGCTTCGACGCTCACCCGAGTCACTTCTTCGAAAGCTGCAACGCCTGCGGCACTCCCTGCCTCGAGGGCCTCGACGTTGCGCGCCACATCTGTCATGAGCGATGGGAGGACGCCGATTCTGTTGGGTCAAGATGCAGCGGCGGATTATAGGCTGAGAAAGAGTTTTTTGTTGGGGAACCCAGAGTTATCGGCGTTACACAAGGATCTCGTCATGGGCAGTCAGATTACCGAGGCTGAATTTTGAGAGGGAAGAAAGGTGGGTGTGTTTCGCTTTACTGTCATGCTCGCTCTCCATCTCGCCATCCTTGTGTCTCCCTTTATATGGATGGTGTTGACTTGTCGCAACATGGCTCACCGTCGATAAACGTAGCACCTCCTGTTTGCAGAGGCAGCAACAGAAAACCAAAAATGTGGCCGCCCAGGTCAACTCGTAGATCCCCGCCCACAAACCGTAGAGGGTGGATGAGTCGAAATCGTCATCACACCGCAGCTCGTACATGATATATCCGAGGAATTTCCCGTGGTAGCGAAAGCATATAACGATAATGTACCAAGCAAGGTGATACCCGTCATTCCTTGCCTATGTACAGTGCTGACCTGCGTCTAGTCCTGTGAAGTAGAGTTCTGGAAACGCTACTTTCAGAGCAAGCTGTTCAATGCACAACGAGCTTCCATACGCCCCTCCGCGACGCAGCATGTCGTCAAGAAAGATCCAATATTTGATAAGTATCTCGAAAAGGATGACGATAGTTCGCACCACCATTGTTGTATTCTAAGTACCAGACACTTATGTTCAGACGGGGATTAGAACTGGAATCTAGACGGCCAAGAGACGAAGTATCTGATTTATACATTGGTCTTAGTGCTACATTCGAAGACCACGGGGAGGTGAGCTAGGGCGTTTTGCTGGTGGTGGTACTAAGGATATTGAATACACCACGCATAGACTGGAAACGAGAAAGATGTGACCATGGAGGCAGGCCGTCAGCGCGGTGCACTCCCGCTCATTCGTAAATTCAATCAACATTCAGAGAGGTTGCTCAATTCTGCGTTGTAAGTCGTGCAAGCTTCTTTGCCCGCGTCCTTCCTTAGTTCTCCTTTCATCAGAGGAGATGTGCCACATAGTAAGCGACGACGGGCGGATGGCGCGGATGGAGAGGTAAAGCTGCTTTCTACCAACCCAATCATTCTATGTTTGAATGTGCATAGAACACCTTCGCTGAAATTGAATACGATGATCTCCACGACCATGAGCCGTCCCCTGGTATCCTACTCGAAATGCAAGATCGACAGCGATATTTCGAAGGGCAACTGGGTAGGGCAAGGCCTGCGGGTGACGAAGAGGAAGACTCGAGAGGAATGGTAGATGTCCAGAATGCATTCAAGGAGCTTCTGCATGGGGTGAACGGATGGGAAGGTGGGTTCAGTCAAGTGAGTTTTCAATTGTACATCTTTGTACGACCGATCTACAATTGAACCCTGGTAGCTGAAAGTAATCCGACGATGCGGCGCTTTCGTCCATGACGCAGAACGTTGCTGCGCGATTGGACATCAAGATGAAGAAATGTACGTGTGTCGTCTCAGTGATCTCTTTACCAATTTCTTACTTTGTCGTGCCCTCGACAGCCGATTTTCCTCCTGACCTCTTTCGTCAACTCACAACATGTCAAACAGCTGTAAATGAATTCCTACGACTATTTTGGACGTCAATATATCCGGCCCCTTCCGACCCCCCTACGCTAATTTCCACCACCGCACAGCGGTCGAGAAAGACGGCCGAGATGGCAGGGTACCTCTGCAAGTCACATGAAAAGGTTGACGCGCTCGTGAGAGCCACGGTCTTGGAGGACCTGGAGGGAAATGGGGTCGTTGTCGCGAGTGGATGTTTCTTTTTTATTTATTTCTCGAAACTGTCATTGCTCTCTTCGCTTCATTTCCACTCTTCTTTCTTTCTGCGCCCTCTCGTAACTTCGTGCGATTTTAACTTACAACACAATACAGGCTATGAGACCCCTGATGGATGCTGTGGAGTACGCACTAGCGTTTCATCGTGCAAGGAGTGCGGCCGTAGGCGGTGGGGTTTCTTTGGAGAAACCTGGTGGCGTCAAGCTTGTAGGATCGTGGCTTCGTGTGATCAAATGGTTGACCATGGCTGTGATCCCACTACGCCCATTACTTTACGAGGCCTCAATTATCCATCCGCCGCCCTCCTTCGGGCTCACGCTGGTCTAGTTTCTGGTTTGGGTCTGTCGGTGACACAGTGCCTCGCCGTCGAGCACTACATCAGCAAGTTGGAACCGGGTTAGCCGAGGCAAATGTCCACCGTTTCTGTGACCGTATGGGGGAAGGACCCTTAGTTGCCTTTTTCGCCCACCCGTCCTCCAATCACAACCCTCGAATGGCCTACGAAAGTGTAGGCAAGCGATAACGTTACGACCGACTTTGCTGATGTGAGAGTCCAGATTACGTAATTCATCGTACCTATTCCCTACCACAATTCGGCGCTGCTCAGCACGGGCCGTTCCAGAAATAAAAGAAATGATCCGCCGTCCTCCAACGATGATCTCCATGACGGACGCAGATATTCAAGACGTCCGCGCCCTCGTGGCCCAACAAAAAACTGCCCACGAAGCGCGCCAAAAAGTGCTTCTCAAGATGAAGAAGCTCGTCGAGCGTAGCAGTAGCGCGTCATCGGACCCGACGACGACGACGATGACGGTCATGGAGGCTTCTTCGGACGAGGCTACGACGACGGCCGCGTTGTTTCGACAGTTGACGGAGAGGGTAAGGGAGCAGGACGAGAGGCATAAGCGGTTGGGGATACCGCCTGGGAAGAGTTCGTCTTCCTGAGGTGTTGATTGTCGGGGGTCTTTTTCTTTTCCTTTTTTTGGTGCGTCGTGGCTCGTCGTCGTCTTCTCGTTGGCTGACGTATTTGCGTGTTGTCCGTGTCAACTTGAAGACTCAGCTTAAGCGAGAGACGCGTCATGTAGGAATCATTCTAGGAACGCATATGAAATGTACGAACGGGGCGCGTGGCGACGACGCGATCGGATTGGCACGATCCTCGTTGGATCCACCAGACATTTGTTCCCTGCTATTGGGTTAGCCATGGTATCTCGGATGCAATGCATCGTGGTCCCGCGCTGCAACGCTCGTCGTCCACTGCGGCCAACACGACTTTGATATGTCTCAGGCGTCCAACCCGCAATGATGTATGGTCCGAGAGGAGTAAGGCATGAGTCACGGTTTATTCAATGACGGGGCCCGGTAACATCGAATCGAGAAGCTTGACGCCTCCATATTCCACGGGTCGTTTTCCACGGTGGCCGTGATGATCAAAAATGCCGGACAGCCTAGTTCCTGCAACCCGCTCGAAGCTGGATATGTTCTCTCTTTTGTGGTTGCTGTTGCAAGACCGCATGATCTGTTCTTCGCATCATCAGCAGCAGCCTTCAGGTGGCCCGACTCGGACTCGTCATCCTTGAGCTTCTGGAGACCGTAGAATTCTACGGCAAGATGAGGACCGAAGGCATCCTTATGACTCGTCCCCATGGCTTCGCCTGGTCCTTCGCGGCGCTGGGTGCAGCTACCCATCTAGAGGATCCAACCCCCCAACGAGTATGAAATGAAGGAAAGCCCGGGAAGTTGAGCGAGTTGATCTGATTTCAGTTCGTTCGCATACGAACTTGAGAAGGTGAGTTGGACTATACAATGGATCTGTCTCTGAATCCAGCTTGATAACAATGGAACACTACCATCTAATGATTTCCACTGCGAGAGAACATCACCAAGTGTCGCTGACTCGTAGGCCGCTTCATATTCCAGAAAAGACTTTTACACAGGACAGTTGTACAGTTCAAGAAATCCCAATATTTTTCTGGTAACATTGACTCATCCATAGAATTGCAGTAACTGAGCTGTTCACCAGAAGGTGGTTACTTATGGCTGTCACTTTTCTTGGCATCAAGGCAAGGTAAGATGTCCTTTGTGGACCTAATGCATGATTCCTCACTGTGTCATGGCAGAATATCATACACAATTTTGCTACTGAAGTTGATGTATTGACAGAAATTGCAAAAAGAACATAATTCCTGCATGACTTTGCATTGCTTGGGCTGACTCAGTTGGATCACAGGTTATTTCCCTTTCAGGATCTTTGTATATTGCTATCTTTCCCTTATTTTTATCACTCAACTGATTGTGTGTGTCTAAGAACATTAAGTTACCCAGTGCATTTCATAATGGTGTAAGTGGTGATGTTATGTTCTCAGGGAACTACAGAGATCAAATATTGTAGTACTGAGACTACATGGGCATGTGTGAGGTCATCAATTCTGTGAATGTCCCTGAAGGTGATAGGGTGAAGGTGATAGGGAGTACACTCAGCATGGGCTTCCAGTCCATTTACTGGTATGCTCCTGGAGCCTATGGCTATGACCTGTACACATGCATGGAGTATGAGTACTGTGGCAGTGCTGTGGGCATCAGGCAGACACTTGCTACAATCTGTATTATAATGGTGCTCCAACTGACTATTATGAGTATTACTACTCAGTTGCTTGATGTATACCTAGAGAGGTATGGATATCTCTTCATTTGCCATTTGATGAATCAACTCACCTGCTTGTAGGCCTGTGGGAAGTGCAATTTGAAAGAAAGAAAGATGATGAGGGTGGAGGGTTGGTGAGATCCCTAGCTGCTTTTACCCCCTTTTAAAATGATCTCAACAGGAAGATATTTCAGCTTGCTCACTTTGGAAAACATTCAACACATAATCACTATTAGCTCTAAAACTTTAGTTGTGATTAGTTGTTTTTATGCAGAGAGGGGTTTCCTCTGTGACATAGATCTATAGATCTTGTAGATCTTGTGGTGTATACCTAGAATGTTGTTAATATGGTGTACTTGATTCATTCATGAATGTCATCTGACTTTGCATGTATGAGTCCCCTGTAGCCTTGGTAATTGGTAAGTTATCATCAATAGATCAACCATATCATATTCCAAGAACAAGTACACAGTGGCTATCACTGGCCTGTTATCATTGTAATGGTACACTGTGCAGAAACTTGGTCAAAACCTGTGAATTCATGCATTATATACAGTGACAAGCAGAACCATTACAATGTTTGGTACTTTTGTAGTGTACATAGTGTACTGCTTGAGTGTGTGGGAATCTTGCTTAAGCTTGGTGGGATCATGTGAAGTATGGACTCCTGGCTACAAAATAGTGTCTTAGTCATCCAATTTGGTCCACAGTGTGGGAAGATATGCCCAAAGTATTCCAGAGATACTATTGTAACAGTTTTGCTCCTTTTGCTATCAATAGTAGAATCTCAGTCAAATGAGGGGTTATTTGCTGTTGTTTGGTCATACAAATAAAAATATACATGTAAATAGCATGTCTGAGCTTGAAATTATTCCCACACTTCTTGATTCCCAACCACTACCATCATGAGATCTCTCTCTGCTACTCAACAGAATACCATCCTCTCCCAGCTTGATGCTGGTCATTCTATTTGCTCTATTGCCTACAGCACTGGTGTCAGCACTGCTGCCATATCTAGGCTTTGTTCCAAAGAGTGTTCTGACTTGCAAAAGTCTATTGGAGGTTATCCAACCAAACTTTCCTCTGCCAATATTTGCCATGCTATTCATCTTATCTCTACTCAAAAGGCAGAGACTGCTGTTGAAGTGACCAAAACTCTTTTAAATATCATCAACCAACCCCTTCATCCAAGTACCACTTGTCATTACTTGAAGAAAGCTGGGATGAAGGCTGTAGTCAAGTCCAAACACTCTCTACTCTTTGCCAAACATTGCAAGGTATGCTTGGACTTTGCCTATGCTCATAAAGATTGGACTCTGGAGGACTGAAAGCAGGTGGTATGGTCTGATGAGACCAAAATCAATCACCTAGGGTCAGATGGCTGCAAATGGGCTTGGAAAAAGTCAGGAGAAAGGCTCAGTGACAGATTGGTATAGGATACTATCAAATTTGGTGGAGGTTCTATTGTGATCTGGGATTGTATGGCCTGGGATGGAGTTGGCTATGCTGCTAAGATTGATGGTAGGGTGGATGGAGACCTTTGCCTTCAAATTTTGAAGGATGAACTCCTAGAATCTCTTGAGTATCATGGTCTCAATCCTCCTGACATCATCTTTTAGCAAGACAATGACTCCAAACATACCTGCAAGAAGGTCAAGGAGTGGCTAGATGAGCAGGAATTTAGGACCATGGTATGGCCTGCACAGTCTCCTGACCTGAACCCCATAGAACATCTCTGGAGTTACCTCAAAAGGAGGCTTGCAGAGTATAAGCACCCTCCTAAAGGAATAGAGGAGTTGTGGAGAAGAATTGTGGAGGAATGGAACAAGATACCAGCTGAGGCATATCAGGACTTGATTGAAAGCATGCCTAGGAGGATTGAGGCAGTGCTTAAAACCAAAGGAGGTTACACCAAGTACTAATATTGTTCAAATACCTTAATCATTACAAAAGAAACAAAACTGTTACAATGATACCTCTGGCACTGTGGACCAAATTGGATGACTAAGACACTATTTTATAGCCAGGAGTCCATACTTCACATGATCCCACCAAGCTTAAGCAAGATTCCCACACACTCAAGCAGTACACTATGTACACTACAAAAGTACCAAACATTGTAATTGTTACAATTTTCTTCTTTCATTGGTTTGTCTTCCTTTTATCTCTCTCTTCCTCCCTACGTACTTGGAGGGGTAACCTTTCATTTCATTACATCTATTTCCTGATGATAACTGGTCTGACTCACTTATCACTTATTGAGTTATCCTGTTGACTGGCCATGTTACATTTCATTCCCTTTTTGCCCCTGTCTCCGCTTCAGTGCCCATCCCCTGGCCACCTTCCCTTTGACTCCGCCCTTCTACTAAGACCATGAGTAGATCATCATCGGACTCTTCTTTCGTCCCATGATTCCCCTTTTCTCAAGGAGACACCCTTGATCGTTGGACTTCGCCTTTCCCTGTACTTATTGAGAAGATCATCCTTCGACACTCGGACTCCTTCTCCTGTAGTACCCTTACTATAGGTCTTTTACCTTTACCATCGCCAGATACCTTTCATCTTCCGATGTTCCCTTTGCCTTGAACCCCGGACTCATACTATGGCTGTACTCCAACCCAACCTAGTATTCTTTAGTTCACTAGTTATCTCTCCGTAGCACGCTCACACTTGTACTTCAATCCCACTAGTACTTGTATCTCAATCTAGCGAGTTCTTGCGGACTTTGTCTGACTCCCTCGTCTTCGTCCTTGTCCACCCTTTGCTTCCATAGCAAGGGCAGCCCTCTAGTAGCACCACAGCTAGAGGTTCTTCATGTCGTTCAAGCTTCCGACTCCTTGTCCACTTGACTCCTTTGAGACCACGCCTAGCCTACGGCAAAGCGTAACAGGCCACCTCTTTTATGGACTTATCTCTTCTCTGTCATTTCTCTCATAGTGACCAGTGTCCCCAATTATCTCCAGATAGTTGATTTCCTTCTTTGTCTCTTGGTCTGTGTGCATCACTCTTATTCTATTTAAAGTATTACTCCCACTCCTGTAAAACTCATTCAGAATCTGCACAATACCAGCATATCTTTTGAATCATCCTCAGTCCTTGAGACATCCATCGCCAATATTAAAACCAGGTCAACTCTGAGGCTTATCTCCAAAACATTGGAGATTGGGCCGAGACATGGGGCTTCGGCTTCACCGTATGTGGTGCGCCCTTGCAGAGTTCAGCCCCTTACTTTGGGGTCAGAGGTTGGAGGGTCAGAGGCGTTGAGCTCAATGTTGTAAACAACGATGAAGTTATGACTAGAAGTCAGATAGATGAGAGTCTTCAAGACTCAAAGGATTTGGGGGGTTGGAGCTGAGAATATAGTTGATATTCGAACTGAAGAAAGTACATGATTCGGAGAGGTTTATATACTAAGGTTTGGAGGTGTATTAGTAACATCTGAGTAAGGGTTTGTAAGTAGAATGAATCCGGGTACAAGTGTGCCAAAGCAGTGTTCGGATGAAAGAAAGCCAGAGCTGTGTTACTAACAAGAGCATAGGATCGGATGCAAGTAAGTAGCGAGACTAGTACAGATATAGACAAAGTAATGTAATAGAAATGGAGAGAAACATACTATGAAAGACTAAGGTTGGACGTCTGAGAGGTCAGGGGTCCAAGCCGAAAGGAAGAGTATTGGGTTGGTCAAGTAAAGACTCGGGGGTAGGCTCGGATGTCCAAGTTTAGACTTAGCGAAATTTCTGGGATATGACAGTATCCCCCTCTTAGGCCTGAACCCCTGAATGCCTTAAGCGAGGAACAATGCGGAGTGGCCGAGTCGGAGTCCAAAATTTGTGTTGATTGTTCTGGGGGCCTATATAAGTGGTCGTGCTCTGCCCTAGCTCTCCAAATTCTCATCCACCATGTCCAACTTTAACAACATCACTGAGTGGGCCGACAAGCGTCTCAAGGAGCACAAGGACGACTCGGAGGAACTGTGCGACGCGAAGCACAATGAGCACAAGTGATGTTGGGTGAAGGTGAAGGAAGAGGAGGCGAGGAGGAAAGCCGAGGCAGAGGCAGAGGCACACCGAAAGGCCGAGGAGGAGGTGCGCCGAAAGGCAGCTGAGGAGGCTGAGAGGCGCAGGACCGAGAAGACTGTGGCCAAGAAATGGGTGAGTGCATGCCTGATCACTCGGGGGTTTATACTGATTATTGAAGGCTGAGCAAATTCACACCAAACAGAGTGCGGACAAGGGAAAGGGCAAGGAGGCCAAGTCAGGGCCTTGGGTGTGCCTTCGATGCCAAAAGTGCAACCCGAGCCTGTGCATCCTGCGCAGGGGCAAGTCGACATTGTGCTGTCCTTGCTATGACTCGAAGCTGAGATGCCAGTGGGAGGACGAAGGGGAGGAGTCCGAGAGGCCAAGGATGGTCAAGAGGAAGAAGATGGAGGTCGAGGTGCCCGTGAGGAAGACGAAGAAGGCGAGGACCAAGGACTCGGAGGCAGGTCCGAGTGGATCATTGGAGGCCGTGACGGGCGACATGTCGGCCCTGGTGGAGGTCCTTCGGGGCGTCACTGATGTCCTTAGGGACCTTTGCCAGGTGAGTGTTCAAGCTGGGCACAGGATTGACTGCCAGAACCTGCTGCTACAGCAGCTGGTCGAACTGAAGGTGGAGGAGGTATATGGGTCAGGTGATGAGTACTCAGATTTGGACTCAGGGGCCGAGCTGAGTGCAGATGAATTCGAGGAGTTGCGTGCAGAGGTCAAGGAGGAAGAAAGGAAAGAGTCGAGGTGCGGGGTGTTAGGGGAAGAGGATGGAGAGGGATCCAAAGAGGATGAGTAGATAGAAATGTTTTAACTCTTGCAAAATGTACATTGTTTCCCATGCCACCTATTCGGCATGAGGACTGGGCTTATCAGGGTATCAGAGGTGAAAGTCATGAATGAGTTCAGAGGTGTGACCAAGTTCAGTGGCCAATAGCCAAGAGGTCTCATCATTGGTACCTTCATATCTGGTCCAACGCACTAGGTAAAGGAGCTTACAATGTCTTCATCTTCGATCTACCTTAGAGTCAAGAATCTCAGAGATCTTGAACTCAGGCTCTCTGTCAACTTCTATCGGAGGTGGTGGGGGTTGTACCCTATTGGGGATAGTGTTGGGCACAGAGGGTTCTAATTGTGAAACATGGAATACGGGGTGTACAGATTTCATAGAGTTGGGGAGTCGGAGGGTGAATGAGTGGGTTCCAGCTTGAGTGATGATAGTGTAGGGTCCAAGATTCTTGTCGGACAGCTTCTTAGAGGGCCTGGTAGATCTGAAATACTTTGCTTTCACGAATACCTGATCACCAACCTTGAAATCAGGTGCAGGCATCCATCTGGCATCTGCAGGTCCTTGGTAACGCTCTTGGGCATGGGCCATTTCTTCTTGGAGGAATTGATGAAGGGAGTCGAGGTCGACCAAGTACTCCCGAGCTTGGGCCGAGGTAAGATCTCGTTCGGGGTGTACACTGATGTTCAGATGGTAGCCTTTATTAGCGAAGAAGGGTGATACGCCTGTAGTAGCACTTGGAGCGTTGTTGTAGGCGAACTTGGCGAGGGGAAGGAGTTTGGACCAGTTGTCTTGCTGGTAATTGCAATACACTTGGAGGTACTGTTCAAGTGTCTGGTTCATTTGCTCTGTCTGACCATCGCCTTCTGGGTGGTAACCAGAGGTAAAGTGGAGGCGGATCTCTAAGGCTTTCCCGAGAGATCGGAAGAAGTGAGACACGAACTCAGAGCCTCGGTTGGAGGTGATATGAGATGGAACTCCGTGCTTAGAAAAGACGTGGAGTAGGAAAAGCTTTGCCAGTTCGGGAGAGGTGATGGTGTCGTGAGTCGGGATGAATATGCATTGTTTAGATAGGCAGTCCATGACTACGAGGATGGCTGTGAAATCGGAAGAGGAAGGGAGTTGTTCGATGAAGTCCATGGAGATTGAGTTCCACAGCTTCTCGGGGATGGGGAGCTGCTTCAGCAGCCCGTAGGGCCGATGTCTAGGTACCTTCGTGCGAGCACAGGTGGTACAGGAGGACACATACTCTTTGACGAAGGTCCTGATACCTGGCCATGTATACTTGTGACAAATTAGTTCCAGTGTTCGGTTCTGGCCGAAATGTCCTGAGAGTGGGTGATTATGTTTGAATTGGAGGACTCGGAGCCGAAGGTCATTAGCATCGGGGACATAGATTCGGTTGTCTAGACGAAGGTAACCTTCAGGGTCAACTGACCACCGAGAGCCTTTGGGTTCAGGGGTGGACATGTGGATTTCGGCGAAAGGGTCGGAAGGGAGCGTGGATAGGATGTCACTGTGAAGTTGTTCGACATCAAAGAGGGTGCTTGCTCGGAGTACTGGAGCAGTGAGGTAGGTAGCTTGGAGGGACGCAGTGAGCTGTTCTTGAGTGAATATTGGACGGAAATTGTGGGGATTAACGTGAGCATAGTCCTTATCCCCCTCTTTGGGATAGACGTCCCAGCGTCTAGTGAGGGCATCGGGCTTAGCGCCAAGTTGCCCAGGGCGAAAATGGACGATCATGTTGAACTGGGAGAGGAACTCTGACCAGTGGGCTTGCCACCGAGTCAGAAGCTTGGTAGTGGCAAAATATTCCAGGTTTTTGTGGTCGGTGACGATGTCAGTCGGGGTGCCCAAACCTTCAAGATAGTGATGCCATGTCCGAAATGCCTCATGGATGGTGAGGAGCTCTTTATCATGGGTATCATAATTGAGCTCGGGGGCCAAGAGCATTCAGGAGTAGTATGAAACATGCCGAATTTCATCATCGGGGCATCAGATAGAGATGATACCGGCAATAGCATAGTCTGAAGTGTCTATTTCCACAATCATGGGGGCATCAGGGAGCCAATGGGTCAAGATAGGGGCAGTGGTGAAGGCGTCTTTCAGGTGTCGGAAGGCAGAACGACAGTCATTGGTGAACGACCAAGGAGTGCCTTTGCAAGTAAGGCGAGTTAAAGGAATGACGATGTCCAAGTAATTCTCTATGAATTGGTGATAGAAGTTGGTGAACCCGAGGAAGGACTGAATGTCCTTGACCTTTCAGGGTTCAGGCCAATCTTGTATTGTCTTCACCTTATCGGAGGACATTGAGAGACCAGAGGGCGACATGCAGTAGCCCAGGTACTCTGTGGAATCAGTGCTCCACTCACACTTCTTGGGTTTGGCATAAAGCCCATGTTTGCATAGTCGTCAGAGGACTTCTCAGACATGCTCCTTGTGGGAGGCCTTGTCCTCGGAGTAGATTAAGATGTCATCCAAGTAAACGATGACACAAATGTCAAGAAGATCTGCGAAGATGGTATTGACGAACTGCTGGAATGCCGCAAGGGCATTGGTAAGACCAAAGGGCATCACAAGCCACTCATAGGAGCCATAACGCGTCCAAAAGGATGTCTTCCATTCATCTCCCTCAGCGATTCGGACTAGGTGATAAGCGTGCCAGAGGTCGATTTTGGTATAGATCTTGGCTCAGCTCGGAGCATCTAAGAGGTCGGATATGCGAGGAAGGGGGTAGTGGTCTTTCTTCGTGATCTTGTTGAGTCCTCGGAAGTTGATGCAAAGATGGAGGGAACCATCCTTCTTGCAGACAAAGAGGACTGGGGCAGCGTGGGCGGAGGAAGAGGGACGAATGAAACCCATTGCTAGGTGCTCATCTAGGAAGGAACGTAGGGACTCGAGTTCGGAGGGAGAAAGAGAGTATGTAGTGCCTAGGGGAGGGGAGGCTCCTTCCTCTAAGTCAATCTTCAGGTCATGTTCACAATGCAGAGCGAGGGTATCAGCCTTGCTTTTGCTAAAAACATCAGTGAAGTTATGATATTTGGAGGGGATGCTAGAGAGATCGACTGGTTCGGAAGAGGTGGAGGTAGCTTGGAGGTCACTCTCCTTAGGGAAAATCTGCATACTAAACTGCATGGAGCCTTGCAGGCGACAAGCCAATGCAAAGGCTGGTGCACTGATAATCGCGATGGGGGGAGCCTTGCGATCGGAGAAACTGGGTGGATCGGATGGGGGTGAATCGGCCAAGGGAGGTGACTCCCAAGGCTTCAGAGGGGAGCTCGGAGGCACTGGCAGATGCTGCTCAGGTGAACAGAAAGAAATACTGCTCGAAACCCAATCAATCAACGGATTGTAGAGGGTGAGCCAGTTGTGTCCTAGAACAAGAGAGCAAGATGAATCCAGCAGAGTGATGTAGAACATCATTGGAGTGATGTCACCAGTTTCAAATCGGATGGAAAGGTTGATAGCTCGAGTGATGGTATGGTTCGTGGTTCCATCGAAGAGTTGGAGTTGCAGTGGGGGTACAGGGTAGGTTGAAAGTCCATGTTTATTAACAAAAAATGTATCAATGAAACAATCGGAGGATCCGGAATCTACGAGTGTGGGAAAAGCAGGGATCGGATAAGATACAAGAGTGATGGAAGGCATAAGTGATTTTGGGTCTGAAAGAGCGGATGCATTGAGTCGGATCTCCTTTGCACATTTTGGGTCAATGCAACCTCCTTCTTGTGCGGAGTTCGGGAGGTTGCTGACTATTTTTTTGCCTCTGAGGTGGAGGTGTCCGGTTTAGTCTCCGGAGTGGTGGTTGCTGCTCGGGCCTTGGATGCTTTCGAAGAGGACTTCGGGCAGTCCTTAGCCATGTGGCCAGCGAGTCCACAAAACATACAGAGCTTGTTGTTGAATCGGCGCTTCCATTCCTCATTGGTGAGCTTGCCGTCTTTACCCAACTTTGATGAGAGGTCAGGCTTTGGAGGTCTGGAGGTGACGGCGCCTTTGCCCTTAGACTCCTTGGAGTCTTTGGAGCCACCAGAGGGGCGCGTAGAGGATGATGCGGAGGTAGATTGTTTGTTGGACGTAGCCTTCTGCAAGGAGGGCTGATTGGATGGCTTTGCCTGTCGGTTGACCTCAGACTTGCGCTCCCAATAGCGTGCATCGATGGCCTGAGCGAGGTGTCAGATCTCAGAGAGAGTGGGGGGCTTTCCGATGCGAGAGATTTCATCTTTGATTCAGTCGGGGAGACCGTTATAGAAGTAGCGTTGGAGGGCACCTTCCCCATAACCTCAGACTTGAGAGGCTAGCCTGTTGAACTCCACGACGTACTTGTTGATGCGCTGACCATTCTTCATGGTGAGGTGGTCTAACTGATGTTCAGCATCTCCGACAGGGTTGTGGGGTCTGAAGTTGGTTTGGAGTTCCGAGACGAACTCTTTATAGTCATCCATCCAGATAGGACGGAGTGCAGGTTCTTCCATCTGGAGGAGGTCCAGTTCGAACCACTCCAATGCCATACCCTTCAGGTATGATTGTGCAAAGGTGACTTTGGCATGATCTGTACTGAATGCCTTTGGGTGGTCTTGGAAGTTGAGTTCACATTGTACCAAGAACACTTGGAGTTTGCGGGGTTCCGTCCCATCAAACTGGTCGGGTTCTTGGACTTTGGTTTGGGGGGTGGATTCGGAGGTGGGACGATGATTGGAACGAGCGAGACCCTGGATGGCATTTGCGAGTTGAGCCAAGGTGTCTCGGGGGATGTTCTCGTTCTCGGAGTCGGATGGTTGGTCGTTGCCAGGGAAGTCTGAGTCGTCGTTGGAAGAGTCGTTTCCAAGGAAGTCTGGGTCTCTTGGAGGGCCTCCTTCATTCGGGGGAGTGTGAGGGTTAGGTTCCCTCTGGCTGGAGTATGGGGTGGAAAGGGGAGAGGAATCCTTCGTTTCTTCATTGGCTGCTAACTCGATGATATGTGCTCCTGGGGTTGGTGACGATGGGGGAACATGAGCTTGAGAAACTGAGACAGGGGTTCAGCGAGCAGAGAAGCTCTGAAATTGGTTTACAAGTTTGGGGCCTCGTCAACTGCTTCCGAACGCACTGAGTAAATTATAATGAGGAGATGGCGGAGGTGGGTTTGCACTTGCAGCGCAAGCTTGGGATCTGGTGGTATGTGTAGCCATGGTTAGAACTCTTTGCAAGTTTGAGTTTGAATATACTGTTAAAACTGGGTCAACTCCAAGGCTTATCTCCGAAACATCGGAGATCGGGCCAAGACATGGGGCTTCGGCTTCACCGTATGTGGTGCGCCCTTGCAGAGTTCAGCCCCTTACTTCGGGGTCGGAGGTTGGAGGGTCAGAGATGTCAAGCTCGATATTGTAAACAACGATGAAGTTACGACTAGAAGTCAGATAGATGAGAGTCTTCAAGACTCAAAGGATTTGGGGGGTTGGAGCTGAGAATATAGTTGATATTCGAACTGAAGAAAGTACATGATTCGGAGAGGTTTATATACTAAGGTTTGGAGGTGTATTAGTAACATCTGAGTAAGGGTTTGTAAGTAGAATGAATCTGGGTACAAGTATGCCAAAGCAGTGTTTGGATGAAAGAAAGCCAGAGCTGTGTTACTAACAAGAGCATAGGATCAGATGCAAGTAAGTAGCGAGACTAGTACAGATATAGACAAAGTAACGTAATAGAAATGGAGAGAAACATACTATGAAAGACTGAGGTTGGATGTCTGAGAGGTCAGGGGTCCGAGCCGAAAGGAAGAGTATTGGGTTGGTCAAGTAAAGACTTGGGGGTAGGCTCGGATGTCCGAGTTTGGACTTAGTGAAATTTCTGGGATATGACAGCCAACTCTTAAGTTTACCTCTTCATCAAGCATGCTCTTTGTGAGCAGATCCCTCTGAAGACCTTAAGAGCTATCCTAGAAAACTCTGTTTGTATGCTACACATAACAAAAGATTCTGAATCTCCCTCAGTCCCACCTCTCTAGGTGAAGGACTCCCCCACAGTCACCATGAGTCACCCACAGGAACCCTTTAACCCTGAGATTTTTGACATCGAGGTTGACCAAGGAGAAGAAACAAGCACTTCCACTCTTCCTTTCTACAATCCATACCAGACCCCTGATATCCCCCAGAAACCTCCAAGACAAAGAAAACCTTGTACCACCCCTGGAATTAACCCCTTGACCCCTGCCACCATCACACCAAACCAACCTACCATGCCCACTGAAGTCACCAAACTAAAGGCAGCCCTCCCTGCCGACTTCTCTGGAAAGCCTGCTAACACTTCCAGATGGATCAAAGCCATGAAAGCCTACTTTGTTTTAAACTCCACCCTGTATTTCACTGATGAGGAAATGATCATGACCACCCTCAACAAGATGAGTGAAGGAAGAGGAGCCTTCTTCACCAAAATGTGGTATGACAAGATGGCCGACCCCAATGGCAAACCTGCAGAGAAAACCTTCCCCTACTTCACCACTAACTTTGAGACCACCTTCTACCCCTTTGATACCAAGGCCACTGCCCACCTCAACCTATCCAAACTCATCCAAAAATCCTCTCAGAAACCCAACAGAATCCGAGATGATGGGTTCCAACAGTACATTACCAATTTCCAGAACCTTGCCAGTAAAGCTGGCATCACCAATAACATCACCCTCATCAACCTATTCTCCCTAGGAATTGACCAGAAACTCACCACCATGATCCTTTCCATGACAACCATTCCCACCACTATCACCAACTGGATCAACCAAGCCAAAGTCTTCCATGTGCAGAAGATGCACATCCTAGCCCTTTGAGGAGGACACCTCCAACCCTCCTCCTTCTTCTAAAAGAGCTCTCATAGGGATCCAAATGCCATGGATGTTGATAGCATCACCCTCAGCAAACTCACCCTGACTGAATGAGCCCAGTGCATCAGAGAAGGACAATGCTTCCAATGCAGAAAGACTGGCCACAATACCACTGAGTGCAAAGGAACATCCCCTCCTCGAAAATCTCCTTGCCCTCTATACATTTGAACAACCACTGGACTAACCACTGCACCTCCCCCCCCACCAAGACTGACCTGGAGGTCTACATTGATTCCCTCAAAACCTCTAGGAAGGAAGGGAAAGAAATTCTCGCTACTCTAAAGATGTGCTATGAAGAAGAACCCACTGAAGAGATCGCTTCAGTCCACCTAGAATGAGTTAAAACTGTCCAGGATTTTTAAAAAGGAGAGCTGCCTCGACATTGTCTCTCCCTACCTCTCATGTACTTGTAGCACCATTGAACAATCGAACCTTATATCTCCCAGTTCAACTACAAAGAAAGAACAAAACCGTCAAAACCTCAGCTCTTATTGACTCTGAAGCCACTGGAAACTTCCTCGACCTTCACCTCCTGGAAAAGAACAACTTTCCCACAACACCCCTTCTAGATCCCATCATTGCATATAATGTAGATGGAACCCCCAACCAACAAGGAATCATTACTCAAACTGCCTCCGTCCCCTTCTCTTCAGGCCCTTTCTCTGATCAAGAAAAACTCATGGTAACCAAACTCGGTTGTCCACAGATCATCCTTGGAATGCCTTGGCTTCAAAAGCTCAACCCAACCATCGACTGGAGAAAATTCTCCATATCTTTTCCCCCCACCTCTTCCCATGAGATCAACTATCTCTCACTTTGGCTAGGAAAGACGTAGACCAAGAACTTGCTGAATTAGTAACACTTAGATATCTTTCTGAAGAAGACTGGTCTCTCCGTGAGTATCACCTTCAGAAGGATACTGAAATCAATGGAACCACCACAGAACCTCCCCCTCTTGAAGAACTCTTACCAGACTTCTGCAAAAACTTCATTGATGTCTTTTCAGAACAAACTCATAATGAACTTCCTCCCCATTGAACCTTCAATCACATCATAGAACTCAAGGATACCTTCATCCCAAAGATCGCCAAGGTCTACCCACTCAACCCCCTGGAAAAGGAAGTTTGTAATGAATTCATTGAAGAACACCTCAGAACTGGTTGCATCATCCCCTCTAAATCCCCCCAAGCCATGCTTTTCTTCTTTGTCCCAAAGAAATCCAATGGGAAGTCTGACTCAAAGAAGGATCTTTGTCCTTGCCAAGATTATCATTGGCTCAATAGTCACACCATTCACAATGCCTACCCACTCCCTCTGATCCCTGAACTCATCGATGATATGAAAAGCACCAACCTCTTCACCAAATTTGATGTCCACTGGGGATACAACAACATCCACATCAAGGAAGATGATCAGTGGAAAGCCACCTTCATCACCCCTTTTGGACTTTTTGAACCCACTGTCATGTTCTTCAGTTTCTGCAATGCCCCTGCCACATTCCAAGCATTCATGAACCATATCTTCACCGACATGATCATGGAAGGATGGCTCAAAATTTACATGGATAACATGGGGATCCATACCCAGGGATCCCTTATCCTCCATCATGAACATACTAGATGAGTCCTCTTATGCCTTAGAGAACACCATCTCACCCTAAAGATATCCAAATGTTCCTTTGACCATCCCACCATAGAATACCTAGGACTCATCATTGGCCAAGGACAAGTGAGAATGGACCCCTCAAAGTTATCCACCCTAGCAGACTGGAAACCACCCACTTCAGTCAAAGAGGTCCACTTCTTCCTTGGATTTGCCAACTTCTACTGAAAGTTCATCCCAAATTACTCCAACATCATTGCCCCCCTCACCCTCCTCACTTGGAAAGAACAACCCTGGGTCTGGGGCTCACTCCAAAACAAATTATTCAACTCTCTAAAATCCTTATTCTCCTCCACCCCTGTCCTTTTCATTCCAGATGTCACCAAACCTTTCTCCATCATGACTGATACCTTCCTCCTCGCAGTTGGAGCTGTCCTGATGTAGCAAGATAGCAACAGTGACCTTCATCCCTGTGCTTACTTCTCAAAGACTTTCTCCCCTGCTGAACAGAACTATGACATCTATGATCGAGAACTCCTTGTGGTGATCCTCACCCTTTTGAAATGGAAACACTACCTCTAGAAAACCCTTCATCCAGTTGACATCATAACTGACCACAAAAACCTATCTTATATCTGCAACCCAAGAAAACTCTCTCATTGCCAAGCTTGCTGGTCCCTCTTCCTCCAAGATTTCCACATTAACTGGATAGTCACTCCAGGATCTAAGATGGGACCCACTGATGCCCTCTCTCAAAAAGACTCAATTGACATCAGTGACGATAACCTCCATGCCTCCATAGCCCCCAAACCAATCGTCATCCAGGCCCTTGACCTCACTCTTGCCTGTCACACTTGCAACTCATCCTCCTCTGACCCCTTCATCCTAAAAGCTCTAGCCGCCCTTGATGAAGGATCCCCTCTTTTTACTCATGCCTCACTCAAAGACTGGATCTTCAATAATGGTCACCTCTACTTCAAAGGTCATCTCTATATTCCACCTTCCTCCCGATCCTCCCTCCTCTCCTCTATCCACTCCTCTCCTCTCTCAGGTCACATGGGAATCTTTTACACTAAAAACATCCTCGAACACGATGTAGAGATCCAAGGATCTCTGTTCTCGTATAGAAACATATCCAAGGTCTATCTGGTCTGTCCATGCCAGTCCGAAGTCAATCTGGTCAATCCATGTCAATCTGGTCCACACCGTCTTGGTCCGGTCCATGTCGGTTTCACTTTATCACTTTGTAGTACTTTTGATATACCCTTTTGCAGTCTTGGACATATGTCACCGACATCATTACACATTATTGTGTATTCCCTCTGCTTTTTAGAGTTTGTATGTCATTTACACGTCAACCCTTCACAGTCTGGGATATGCCCAGACTATAAAGTCTTGTACATCTGGTTTTGAATAGATCTTCCAACTTTTGGATCTTATCTTTTGGGATTCTTACACACATATCTTCTGCATTGCACATCCACTCATCCACATGTCTTCATTGTCTTCACCATTGCCAACTGCCTTTCATCTCAGACTAATGAGTCTGGACTATCGCTCATACCTTCAGACTACCTTTTCCTGATCTGGACCATCTTCAGACCATTCCATCTGTGGACCACTCCTATCTGGCATTCCACCTCTGCCTTTTGGACCTCCTTATAGGGACAAATGAACGTATCCTTCACATATAGGAAAGTTACCACTAAACTTACTGTTGTTTCTACAGCAACTTCTGGTGGCCTGGCCTGTCATCCTTTGTCAAAAGCTATATAGATGGCTGCATGGTATGCCAACAAAACAAGGTCAACACCCATCCTATCTGCCCTTCCCTCTCCCCTATCCCCACCACCTCTTCCCTTCCATTCAAACACCTTTCTGTCAATCTTATCACCGATCTCCCCTCCTCCAAAGGATGCAATTCTGTGCTAGTCGTGGTTGACTACCTTAGCAAGGGGGTGATTCTCATACCCTGTAACAAAACAGTCAATGCAGCTGGAGTAGCTCAACTATTCTTCAACAATGTATTCAAACGTTTCGGCCTCCATGACTCCCTTGTCTCTGATAGAGGCCCTCAATTCACCTCTGCCTTCGCCAGAGAACTAGCCAGACTCCTTAGATACAATGTCAAACTATCCACCACTTATCACCCTCAAACCAACAGACAAACTGAACAAACCAATCAAGAACTTGAAACCTATCTCTGCATCTTCTGCTCCAACAATCCCACAACCTGGGCCTCTTATCTTACAGCCACTGAATTCCACCACAACTCTGCCCCCCACTCTTCCACCAAGAAATCCCTGTTCTCCCTCCTCTATGGTTATGAACCCCACTCCTACCCTTCCTTGGGAAAGACCTTCCTCCCCGCCTTAGAAAATCAACTCAAATCCCTGACCCTTGCAAGAAAAGAAGCCCTCGCTGCCCACCAATCTGCACAAAGGATCATGGCCTCCAGGAGATCAGGAACATTTCCATCATGGAAAACTGGAGATAAAGTTTGGTTGGAAGCTACCCACCTCCAATTAAAATACCCCTCTAGAAAACTATACCCCAAATGTTTAGGTCCCTTCGAGATCACTAAGGTACTATCTCCCCTGGTATATGAACTCTGTCTCCCTTCCACCTGGAAGATCCATAACACCTTCCATGCATCCCTCTTATCTCCCTATTGTACTTCGGAAGCACATGGCCCTGCCTTCCCGTTCCCTCCACTGGATCTTATTGATCAAGAAGAGGAATATGAGGTAGAAGCCATCATTGCCCACAAGGGTCCTAGCAACAGACGGAAGTACCTGACCACTTGAAAAGAGTATCCATCATCAGAAAACACCTGGGAACCTGAATCCAATCTCCGCTATGCCAGTAGAATCCTCTCTAAATATAAGTCCCTCCATCGCCTCTGACTCCCCACACTTCCTCTCATGAGCATGCTTTCTGTGAGCAGATTCCTCCCAGAGAAAAGTGTATCCCCTCTATATGCCCCTTTATGATAACATCCTACCCATCAGCCTACTACTCCTCTTCCTTGTCCTCTGGTTCCTTGCGCTATTCCTCACCCAGTTATTTCCCTCCAAATAGCAAATACCATTTCAACTACTCCCTCCTCCTCATAACATCCCATACGTAGTCTTTGCTACCCTCTTTGTGGTAATCTGGGCCATCACTGTAGCCTACTTCCTCTCTGAATATCGTCAACAACCTCAACTACACCTTCTTTCGACCCCATTCTAACCATGTCTGTTCCCCCATCTCCCACTTCTGCCTTTCCCTTTAGAAACTGACCACTCAGACCCTCTCTACTCCCTGACTACTGGGCACACTTACTCTACAGTATACAGCTATTCTCAAAAATCCCACCCTAATCCTCCTCATTGAAAATGACCCTTTGTTTCAAATGGACAAGATAAGTCAGGAGCTTGTCCAATTGTTTCATGGAATCCTCTGTGCTCAACAACTGGAGTGAACTCATTGCCCCCTCGATACTTCCCTCCATCTAGTCTTAGGAGAGCTCCCTAATCATGTACTACACGCTCTACACCTCCACAGCTTCAGCACTTTTGTCGAAACCATCTCCCTGATCCATATCTATCCCACTTTTCATTGTTACTTCCTCCTCATGCCACAAGACCAAAGAGATGCTTACCTACTCAATTCTGTTCCCTCTTCTCATAGCCCTTCCCCTCCTCCACTTCCTGTTAATACCCCTATGACACTAGCCTCTTGATTCTCCTCTCCTCCTCCCGATACCCCTACCATAGTTGCCACCAATGATGAGGAAGACACTCTCTCCTCTTCCTTGGAAGAAAACATCATCCCTATCTCACATGATGCCCCCTGATATATCAACCTCCAAGATGGACGACAAGTCTTATCCTCCCCCTTTCAGGCCCTCCCTAGAGCTCCAGCCCTCACTCGTGCGCCTGCAACTCCCTCTACCAGGTGCTTCTACTGTAATATGCAGGGTCACTACCATGAGAATTGTCCAAATTACTGATGCCCTAACTGCAACCTTCCCACTCCTGGACATGCCTCCACTTCTTGTCTTAGGGTCCAATGTGGTTACTGCCATAACTGGGGACATGCAGCCCATTTCTGCCCTCATAGGAACTGTGGTACTTGTCATCAACCAGGTCACATCATGGATGAGTGTCCATTTGAACTTCTATCCCCCTCTCAACAGATGGCAATCTATGAAGGACCCTCACTCTCTCCAGTCTGATGGATGGGTGAGCCAGGGATTAGTGATTGAACCTGGGGCTCAATTGTATGAAAGAGGTAATGTTACAATTTTCTTCTTTCATCAGTTTGTCTTCCTTTTATCTCTCTCTTCCTTCCTATGTACTTGGAGGGGTAACCTTTCATTTCATTACATCTATTTCCTGATGATAACTGGTCTGACTCACTTATCACTTATTGAGTTATCCTGTAGACCAGCCACCCCTTTTATGGACTTATCTCTCCTCTGTCGTTTCTCTTATAGCGACCAGTGTCCCCAATTATCTCCAGATAGTCAATTTTCTTCTTCATCTCTTGGTCTGTGCGCATCACTCTTATCCTATTTAAAGTATTACTTCCACTCCTGTAAAACTCATTCAGAATCTGCACAATACTAGTGTATCTTTTGAATCACCCTCGGTCCTTGAGACATCCATCACCAACTCTTAAGTTTACCTCTTCATCGAGTGTGCTCTTTGTGAGCAGATCCCTCTGAAGACCTTAAGAGCTATCCTAGAAAACTCTGTTTGTATGCTACATGTAACAGTAATGGTTTTGCTTGTCACTATAACAGTCAGATATTGGGTTGCATAGTCCAACTTGCTGGACACAGGTGTCAGTGGAAAGCAATAACCAAAGCTCATTTTGTTGCCAGTTCCTCTGCTGAAAGAGTTTGTTTGTCTGGGAACCACTTTCTTCAGCCCCAGAAGGCCAGTGAAGTTACCATTCTGTATGCTACTAAGTCAAATTGAACCATTGAGTGCATATACAGTGGCTCAAACAACTGTCCCAATATTTGCATGTTTTTTACTAATTGAAATGTACTAACTCTACAGGTAGTCCAAGGGCTTAACTATTGGTAGAGGGAATGAAGCTTGTGCCCTTAGCTACAAATCCATCTCTTGGTCAACATATTTGGGTAGGATCTGATGGAATGGTAGTCATATCAAAATGACAACTCATTGGGACAGTTGTTTGACTTTGAACTTCTATTACATATATCAGACCCTAGAATGCTGTAAAATGATTAGATGTCTTATGTAATGGGTCTATTATGTCACCATTATGCAATCAGTTATGGCACAACTGATATCAACCCTGCCATCATCAATATATTTCCTAATTACTATCATTGTTAAGACTGAGTCGGATGGTCGAAGATAGATTGGTCCGAGGCTTCTCCGAAGACCAATCTAGGTCCGGACTTCCTAATTCGGAAGTCCGAGATTTCGGACTTGAAGGGACTTGGCTTCAGCAACTCGGGTCAGAGCGCTGCGCCCTTGCCGTGGTCTCAGGTCCCAGTATTTCAGAGGGTCAAAGTTCGGAGTGGATTCTTAACATCGTAAACAACGTCAAGGAGGAGGTTCAGAGAGCAGACTGAGGTTGTTAATCTAAGTCGATATTCGGACTAAAGAATACATGTGTATCTACAAGATTTATATACGAAGAAAGAGAACAGCATTAGTATCGGATTTGTAAGTAGTTCGGAAGTCTGGATGTTTGAAGACCGGAGCTGTGTTCGTAAGCGAGACACAGGTTCGGACAAGAATATAAAGCGGGACTAATACTAAAGGAGATGGAATGATGTCGTAAGTAAAATGTATCATAGTTCGGAAGTCCGAACGGAAGTCCGAGTGAAGTGGACTATCGGACTAGCATCAAATAGGTTCAGATAAGGTCGGATATGGGATATGACAATCATACATCATCTCTCTTCTGATCAAAGAGAGAATATTATTTTTCTTGCTGTTTTTTATCTTTCCCATAGGCAAACCACATTCAAAACTGGCATATGGAAGGCTACTATGGTTAAGGTCCTTCAGGATGCCCATTCAGAGATGGAGCACCATCATGGTATCCATGCATTCATACTCTCTCCTACCAATAAATGTGCTATTGACCAATGAACTGTTACTACCAAGGACAGGGTTGTGGTTGAAGTCATTTGTTTCATTGGTTCCATCATCAGCATTCCTGTATCCTCATAGATGGTAGGAATACCATCAAGA
>JBBPSV010000198.1:0-26835 GCA_038093795.1 Retiboletus fuscus
CAGTTGCCTGACCTCCCAAAAATCAGGCAACTGCAACTGGTCAAGTCTGAAAAATCAGGCAACTGGCAACTGCAGTCCAGTTGCGACCAGTTGCAGTCCAGTCCAGTTGCCAGTCTTTTTGCAGTTGCACAACTGGACTTTAAAACACTATCTGGAAAAAATATTAGCAAAACAAATGAAAGTAACAGGGCCATGGATGTACTCATCTTGCAAAAGGTTGACCATGAGGGTTGAGTGTGCTCATCAACAACAACCCCATTGGTATTATCATAGTGAAAACCTGATGCTGCTCTTATCTCCTTGATCAAACTGTTCTCGCTCTTGATCTTCAATGGAATCCAAGTCAATTTTGAGCAGATTTTCACCAAAAATACATACATTGCTCCACTTTGAGTGACAGGATTTGTCTGTTTTCAGCACCTTTTGTAAGGAGAACTTTCTGTTCAGTTCATCAGCGACCTTGTTGAACATTTCTTCTTTGAAATTGTTGTCGCCTGCTGATGCATGATGAGATAGAAGGAGCTTGATGAATTTGTCAACAACTTCTGGAGGCTCAGTCCATGAAGTTCGAGCTGTGAAACAAGGGTTTGATTTCCCTTTATCTTTGTTGCCTCTGTCAACAGGATCAACAACCCTGGTTGAACAAAGAGACTTCCATGATGAGGATAATCCAATCAACTGGTTTGATCAAGTTGGTGAGGCACTTCCTGAGCCAGACATTGTGATGGTAGTACTGCACTTCACACCCTCCAGTGCTCACTGATGGTCACCAGGGACCTGTCATGTGATCACCCTTAAGCAAAGCTCAAGTGAAGTTACCATGAAGCAAAGTTTTATCTGAGCAGGACCAAACAGTGCTCACCAATCATGATGGGCCAGTGTCCCACTGGGTCACTGTCATCACAATAATCAGTATTTTTCAAGCCCACAGCTATCTCAAAAGCTTTCCAGGTGGCTAGCTAGTCTTGTAACCAGCCTGTCTAAGAGAGGCTTGCTAGTGAGTCACTGCATCCTCTTTTAGGCAGTCACTGATCTGAGACCACTTTTAGATGGGCTGATCAGCAGCCAGCAGTTTATATTATGAACTGTTCTTTCTTCCACTCTTCCAGAATGAATGGCCAGTCCTTGGGTGGAGCAGAAAGTATATAATTTGCTGCTCCTTAACAGATCTCCCACCAGGGTTCATACATATGTCTTGTGGTTGATTTGAGCACTACAACTTGGTATGTCTGAGTTGTTCTTTGCCCATGAATTCTGCAATCTGATGTTCACTAATGGCATTCGATGATGGTGATGACATCTATGCACACATATGGAACAAGATCATGAACAGTCCATATCAGACCATGATGCTAGATCTCTTGTTCCCAGATTACACACCTCTATCCCCTCTCTCCAGCCCACCTAAGCAGTTGTTACCTGCCCTTTTCCTGCTCCCCATGAATGCTCTGATCCCACTTTCACCATTATTCTCTCCAGTTCCATCATTTGTCATCCTACCAGGCCTGGGTGAAGCTGTCTTGACCATGGTGATTCAACCAGCTTCTCCCCCATACTCTGCAAGTCCACCACCATCACTAAGTCAGCCTCCAACCAGATCCATCCTGCAACCAGTGGCCCCTGCAAATTTAACTCTCAGTTCTCCATTTGAAGACTATGTGGATGGGGGAAAGATAAGTAATTCAATGGTGCTTCCAACAATAGGTATGTATCTTTCTCCATCAATCTACCTAGTCTCTATTTAATTCCAACTACAGTTACACATATTACTCATATTAACCAGCCCTGGACCTGCATATTTTTTACAGCTGGTATCATGTCTTTCATATGACCCACTCACACCACCCAGTACCAAGTCTTATGCAAAGCACTAATTGTGCTTTGCTTAGTGCATACACACATTGGGATATGATAAGCCCTGACAAAGCTTTGCTACCAGTCTCTCTCATTATTGGTGGCCAGCATCTGTGGGCCATCCAATGAACTAAGAATTTCCCTGCACACAACATTTCTGACATATCATCCTTTGAGGATGCTTTCAAAATCATAGTAAGTCATTTATCTACAAATTAACTCCCCTCACAGTTAATTGTTTCTACATTTGAATGGCTTGTCAAGCAAACATGAACTGGTTGCTCCAGTGCACACTAGGAGTGCTCATCATCTCATATGTAGTCCTGTTCCTCCCTGCACCCCACACAGACATCCATACCCAGCAGTCAAGCATGGTTCCTTGCATTTATATGTTAGCTCAAAAGAACTATTTAGCAGACTCAATTACCTGGGATCCTTGATTTGGATATCAGATTTGGCACCATTTTGATGGCAACCAAGTTCTTTGGTTCACAAGTCAACATGTGCACAATTTTCTTACTTGTTTGTTATCCCCAAATGAAAACAGTGCTTATATGCTTGGTGTTCAATATGTGAGAAGAAACCTCCTGGGTGATGTCCTATCTTGGGGTCCAGTAACTAAACTGGACAACCCCTCTGTATTGGTGTTACTTGCAAAATCATTGGCCTCAGTGAGTGACAACATTGATTTTAAGTACCTCTATGTTGAAGGTGTTACCAGCTTTCAATCAGCGTACTCTACAATGTGGTGCAATGACTGCATCAGTTGTCACATGATCACCCTGATGCCTGGTGCAGCAGTCAAATCAACAAATTAACTCAAAAAATGCTCCAGTTACTACTGGTTCTTGATGATGTAAATGTTGAACACTCCAGACTGGTTGGTAAGGCATGGGAAGAAGGTCATATGGAACTCCTTGGGCTGAAGAGGCTTCTAGGGTTCATGTGAATACATCAGTGGTACTGACCTCTATCTTTCACTGTCTTTTTTTCCCATCCTTTCACTACTTTCCTGTCCTCTGGAGGAATCATGTTTGTCTTTCACTGTTCTTTTTTTTTCCTCATCACACTACTTTCCTGTCCTCTGTCAGGGGACATATCATTCACATTGCTGCCTACAGTTCAATACATGAAAGTAACCAAGTCATTGCAGATGTACATGAAATCTATGTCTTTGTTTCATTAGAGTCTTTTCAGATATGTAAATCGATTTTAGCATCAGTTCACGTTGTTATGTAGGCTCTTTCACAACACACAGATGATGACATGTATGTTATCCTCCCACACTCTCAAGTGTGCTGCACTGATCAGCATGCTGTCACTGGCAGCGAGGGCTCCAAGAGTGATGCAACTGTTCATCGTTGAGCACTATGCCTGGTGCCAGTGTCAACCTGTACAGAAGGCTTACCCAACCCCTTCTTGACAAGCTCACCAGCATGCCATCGCCCATAGTGAGGGCTTCAAGAGTGACACAGCTGCCATCCTCAAGGACCATGGATGGCTGATTTTCAAGTTTTACTGCTGTGTATTGCATCATGAGGCTCTGTTGCTTCCACCCCCATCTGTGTATTTGTACCTTGTGCAACTCACAGATGATGACCCACATGTTGTCCTCACACACTATCAATCTGCAATTGATCTCCCTCAGGCCCAACTCAAGGAAAATCCATCTTGTTCAACATGCTCCCTGTCTAGATGTGCATAGCCCACACCAAGCTACTGCTCGAATGTAACACCTACTCAGCTTTGAAGGTGTGCTCACCACTGATGATGGCCACATTGAGGGCTAGTATCTCATAGGCTGGGCCTGATGGCTTCTTGTGACACAGATGAGGGATGGAAACATTGCCTACTGTTGCTCCCTTTATTGGTGAGTGACTTTGCATCATTGGGGTCAGGCGTGCAGTGTGATTGATGGTGGATGATTGGTTCTCTAGGTATCTACCTTGCTCAGCTTTATTGATATAGCAAGTTGTCTGATCTGATAGACCCTATGGCATCTCACAAACTGGTGTCAATTGATCTGCAAGATGAGGCCCTCATCACCATCAGCATGTTTCCTCCACCACCTGACACGTTTAATGCACAGTCCCACACCATCTTCTTACTCAACACACTCCCTGTCCAGACACACATAGCCTGCACCAAGTTGCTGCTCAAATGTGGCACCTACTCAGACCTGGGCCTGATAGCTGCTCACAACATGGATGAGGGACATGGACATTGTCTACTGGTGCTCCCTTTATTGGTGGGTGACTTCATGTCATTGGGGTCGAGCATGTGGTGTGATTGACAGTGGGATGATTAGTTCTCTAGATATCTACATACCTGTACAAGCTTTCTCTCCACCCATTGACCTCTAGTCTTGCCATGGCCCCCCAGTCCTATACCCCCAACTCCAGGTACAGCACCCTCAACTCTGAGCTCAAATCTATTGTTCAAAACTATCCCACTTCCATTCATCATCCAGGGTACATCAAGGTCAACTTGGAGAACACTTCCTACACAGATGAGCACATTGCTGCCAAGTACTGTTATCACGATGCCAATATCAAGATTTCAGACAGCTATTAGTAGTTCAGTGTCACCCTCTCCACCAAGTTTCAGAGTTATAGATGATTCACAAGGTTGCCAAGAACTGGATATGTATGTACATAACTTTGGTCATTGGGCTATTGTTATTTGCTTATCAACCTTTGTAGACTCATGATTGGCATGGAAAACAACAGCTCTACCCCCTGTGCTACCATCCTTGCTAACAAACATCACATCTCCTGGCACACCAAGGATGGTATCCAAGAATCCAACTACATCGACTTTGTTCTGCATGCCTCCACCATCCTTATTGGTTCTGACTCCAAAACTGCCAAAGACATCCATGTTTCCCCCTGCAATGTGTTTGTGATGGTTCATCCCAACAACCTTGTCCTTGGCGGTTGGAACATTTTGGGTGCTTCCATGAACAAGGCCATGGAATGCACTCATGTACTTGACTATGATCTCCAGCAATAGGTGAGCTGCACATGGCTCTCCTTGTTTCTGCTCTTCCCACCATCTACTACCCCAACTTCATTTCTGCCAACCAAGAGACTTGTGCTGATAACCTTGTCCTGGACACTGACAAGCATGCCCATCTCGAACACATCTGCAGCCACATCTGTCACCTCAAGGATCAGAATGAGCTAGATTGTGTTATTGTATTCTGGACTGCCACCAGCAAGTAATATAGCAACATGTCCCAGCATGAATGACACAACTGACAACTTGCTCATGTCCATCCATTTCCTCGCATTCCAAAGTCTGCCCCTTGACTATCTTTGCAGTCACTGCCATCCTCAAGAGCAAGCCCTTTGTCAATGGTTTGTCCCAGAACATATTCCTGCTGGGCATTATCAAGCTCTCCAAGTGTGAAAAGTCGTTTGTGTTACAGCCACTGTCATAGCCTCAGGAGACTATAGTAATTTTCTCCTACTTTCTCCTATTTTCCCTGGCTTTCTACAATGACTCTTGCATATAGCCCCTATCTATAGCCTTTATAACCCAAGAGCACTATATGCTCAAGTCCAGACTCTTAGTCCCAAGCCTAGACTACTACATGGCCTACACATGTTAGTCTAGTCCTCCTTATGGTACAGTACCCTACACATGACTATCCTACACATGGCTAGTACTACCCTACACATGATCACCCTACATATGTTAGTCTAGACTCCCTCATGTACATAGCCTTCCACATAGCCTTAGCCTCACCTAGTCTAGCATAGCATATCATAGATCTAGTGTACACACCTGTAAACTCCTAGATACTATATAAGCCTCCTAGAACTTGACTGGCTCCCCAGTCTTGTCCTCTTGGAGTTCTCCCTAACACTCCAGTGCTACAAGTCCCACCTAACTTGACCTCTTGAAGGCTTAGCACCCTAGTAAGGTGTTCAGTCATTTCAGTTTGTTGGTGGTGATGATCTGAAGTCAGGACAGATAAAGCTCAAGTCAGTGCTCACTGAGTTCCTCATGGATGTGGGCACCAAGCCATTGTCTATCACATCATACAACTATTTCTGTTATGCATAGTGTATACAACAGGGTTTCTAGGATAACTCTTAAGATCTTCAGAGGGATCTGCTTATGAAGAGCATACTCAATGAAGAGATAAGCTTAAAAGTTGACAATGGGTGTCTCAAGGACCAAAGATGATCAAGAAGATACACTAATATTGTGCAGATTCTGAATGGACTTTACAGGAATCAGAGTAATACTTTAAATAGGATAAAGGTGATGCACACAGACCAAGAGACAAAGAAGGAAATCAACAGACCAAGAGGCAAAAAGGGAAATCGACTACATGGAGATAATTAGGGACACAAGTCATTATGAGAGAAACGATGGAGGAGAGATAAGTCCGTGAGGATGGATGATCAAGATAACTCTACAAATAACAGATGAGTTGGACCAGTTAACATCAAGAAATAGTTATAACAAGATGAAAGGTTGCCCCTCCAAGTACATAAAGAAGAAGAGAGGGATAGGAGAAAGACAAGACAATGAAGAAAGAAAATTGTAAGATTACCCCTTCCATACAATTGAGCCCCAGGTTCAATCACTAACCCTTGACTCGCCCAACCATCAGACTGAAGGGAGTGAGGGTCCCCCATAGATCACCATCTGTTGAGAGGGGGATAAAAGTTCAGAAGGACATTCATCTGCAACATGACCCAGCTGACAACAAGTTCCACAGTTCCTATGGGGGCAGAAGTGGGCCACATGTCCCCAGTTATGGCAGTAATCGCATTGGACCCTAAAACAAGAAGTGGAGGAGTGTCCAGGTGCAGGGAGGTCATAGCTTGGACACTGATAGTTTGGGCAATTCTTGAGGTAGTGACCTAGTGTATTACAGTAGAAGCACCTGGTAGAGGGAGTTGCAGGTGCATGAGCGAGGGCTGGAGCTCTAGGGAGAGCCTGAAAGGGGGAGGATAAAGCTTGTCATCCATTAGAGAGGTTGATATATCGAGGAGTGTCATGTGAGATGGGGATAGTGCTTTCTTCTGAGGAAGAGGATTGGGTATCTTCCTCATCATCAGTGGCGACTAAGGTGGGAGTATCAGGAGGAGGGAAGGAGATTCAGGAGGCTAATGGTATAGGGACATTGACAGGAAGGGGAGGAGGAGAAGGGATACAAGAGGAAGGGGCAGAATTTAGTAAGTAAGCATCTCTTTGGTCTTGTGGCATGAGGAGAAGTGGTGACAAAAAGTGGAATAGATGTGGATTGGGGAGATGCCTTCAACAAAGGTACCAAAGCCATGGAGGTGTAAAGCATGCAGTACATACTCAGGGAGCTCTCCCAAGATCAGGCAAAGGGGAGCGTCATGAGGGTGAAGAGTTCGTTCTAATTGTTGAGCATGGAGGATCCCATGAAATAGTTGGACGAGTTCCTGACTTATTTCGTCTATCTGAAACAAGGGATCATTTTTGATAAGGAGAGTTAGGGTTGGATCATCAAGAATAGCAGCATAGAGCAGATGGGCCCAGTAGTTGGGTAGTAGAGAGGGTCTGACTGGGCAGTTTCTGAGGGGAGAAGCAGAGGTGGGAGATGGGGGAATAGACATGGTTAAAACAGGGACAAGAGGAGGTGGAGTCAAGGTCGACGACAGTATTTAGTGAGGAAGTAGGCTACTGTGATGGCCCAGATTACCACAAAGAGGGTGGTGAAGACTAAGTAGGGGATGTTATGAGATGGAGGGCATAGTTGAAATGGCATATGGAGGGGATACACCTTTCTCTGGGAGGAATCTGCTCACAGAGAGCATGCTCATGAGAGAAAGTGTGGGGAGTCAGAGGTGATGGAGGAACTTGTATTTAGAGAGGATTCTTCCAGCATGGTGGAGATTGGATTTGGGTTCCCAGGTGTTTTCTGATGGAGGATACCCTTTCCAGGCAGTCAGGTACTTCCGTCTGTTGCTAGGACCCTTGTGGGTGATGATGGCTTCTACCTCATATTCTTCTTCTTGGTTAATAAGGTCTGGTGGAGGGGACAGAAAGGCAGGACCATGTGCTTCTGAAGTGCGATAGGGAGATAAGCGGAATGCATGGAAGGTGTTATGGATCTTCCAGGTGGGAGGGAGGTGGAGTTCATATACCAGGGGAGATAGTACCTTAGTGATCTCAAAGGGACCTAAACGTTTGGGGCATAGTTTCCTAGAGGGGTATTTTAATCAGAGATGAGTGGCTTCCAACCATACTTTATCTCTGGTTTTCCATGATGGAGGTGTTCCTGATCTCCTGGAGGCCATGACCCTCTGTGCTGATTGGTGGGCAGTGAGGACTTCCTTTCCAGTGAGGTCCAAGGATTTGAGTCGATTTTCTAAGGCAGGAAGGAAGGTTTTTCCCAAGGAAGGGTAGGAGCAGGGTTCATAACCATATAGGAGGGAGAATGGGGATTTCTTGGTGGAAGAGTGGGGGGCAGAGTTGTGGTAGAATTCAGCGGCTGTAAGATAAGAAGCCCAGATTGTGGGATTGTTGGAGCAGAAGATGCAGAGATAGATTTCAAGTTCTTGATTGGTTTGTTCAGTTTGTCTGTCGGTTTGAGGGTGATAAGTGGTGGATAGTTTGACATCATATCTAAGGATTCTGGCTAGTTCTCTGGCAAAGGCAGAGGTGAATTGAGGGCCTCTATCAGAGACAAGGGAGTCATGGAGGCCAAAGCGTTTGAATACATTGTCGAAGAATAGTTGGGCTACTCCAGCTGCATCAACAGTCTTGTTACAGGGTATGAGAATTACCCCCTTGCTAAGGTAGTCGACCATGACTAACACAGAATCAAACCCTTTGGAGGGGGGAAGGTTGGTGATAAGATTGGCAGAAAGGTGTTTGAAAGGGAGGAAAGAGGTAGTGGGGATAGGAGAGAGAGGGGGGCAGGTAGGATGGGTGTTGACCTTGTTTTGTTGGCATACTGTACAGTGCAGCCATCTATGTAACTTTTGATAAAGGACAACAGTCCAGGCCACCAAAAGTTGCATTTGAGGATGGCCTTGGTGCAAAAGATTCCCATGTGACCTGAGAGAGGAGAGGAGTGGATAGAGGAGAGGAGAGAAGACCAAGAGGAAGGTGGGACATAGAGACAACCTTTGAAGTAGAGGTGGCCATTATCAAAAGCCCAGTCTTGGAGAGAGGCATGAGTAAAGAGGGGGGATCCTTCATCAAGGGCAGTGAGAGCTTTCAGGATGAAGGGATCAGAGGAGGAAGAGTTGCAAATGTAATGAGCAAGAGTGAGGTTGAGGGCCTGGATGACTATTGGTTTGGGGACCATGGAGGCATGGAGGTTGTCATCACTGGTGTCAATTGAGTTCTTTTGAGAGAGGGCATCAGCAAGACCCATCTTAGATCCTGGGGTGACTACCCAGTTGATGTGGAAATCCTGGAGGAAGAGGGACCAGCAGGCTTGTTGACAAGAAAGTTTTCTTGGGTCATGAATATAGGATAGGTTTTTGTGGTCAGTTATGACATTGACTGGATGAAGAGTTCCCTGAAGGTAGTGTCTCCATTCTGAAAGGGCAAGGATTACAGCAAGGAGTTCTCGATCATAGATATCGTAGTTTCATTCAGCAGGGGAGAAGGTCTTCGAGAAGTAAGCACAGGGGTGGAGGTCACTGTTGCTGTCTCATTGCATCAGGATAGCTCCTGCTGCAAGAAGGGAGGCATCTGTCATGATTGAGAAGGGTTTGGCAACATCTGGAATGAAAAGGACAGGAGCAGAGAAGAATATGGATTTTAGAGAGTCAAATGACTTGTCTTGGAGAGACCCCCAGATCCAGGGTTGTTCTTTTCGAGTGAGGATGGTGAGGGGGGCGACGATGTTGAAATAATTAGGAATGAATTTTTGGTAGAAGTTGGCAAATCCAAGAAGGGAATGGACCCCCTTGACCGAAGTGGGTAGTTTCCAGTCTGCTAGGGTAGATAATTTCGAAGGATCCATTCTCACTTGTCCTTGACCAATGATAAGTCCTAGGTATTCTATGGTGGGATGGTCAAAGGAGCACTTAGATATCTTTAGGGTGAGGTGGTGTTCTCTGAGGTGCAAGAGGACTCATTTAGTTCATTCATGGTGGAGGGTGAGGGATCCCTGGGTATGAATTCCCATGTCATCCATATAAATTTTGAGCCATCCTTCCATGATCATGTTGGCAAAGATATGGTTCATGAATGCTTGGAATGTGGCAGGGGCATTGCAGAAACTGGAGAACATGATGGTGGGCTCGAAGAGGCCAAAAGGAGTGATGAAGGCAGCTTTCCACTGATCGTCCTTCTTGATGTGGATATTATTGTATCCCCAGCAAACATCGAATTTGGTGAAAAGGTTGGCATCTTTCATGTCGTCGATAAGTTCAGAGATCAGAGGGAGTAGGTAGGCATTGCAAATTGTGTGACTGTTGAGCCAATGATAATCTTGACAAGGGTGAAGATCTTTCTTTGGGTCAGACTTCCCATCAGATTTCTTAGGAACAAAGAAAAAAGGGGCAGCTTGGGGGGATTTTGAGGGGATGATGCAACCAGTCCTGAGGTGTTCTTCGATGAACTCCTTACAAACTTCTTTTTCCAGAGGATTGAGTGGGTAGACTTTGGCAATCTTTGGGACAAAGGTGTCCTTAAGTTCTATGGTGTGATCGAAGGTTCAGTGGGGAGGGAGTTCATTATGAGTTTGTTCCAAAAAGATGTCAATGAGGTCCTTGCAGAAGTCTGGTAAGAGTTCCTCAAGAGTGGGGGAAGGTTCTGTGGTGGTCCCATTGATTTCAGTATCCTCCTAAAGGCGATACTTATGGAGAGACCAGTCTTCTTTAGAAGGGTACCTAAGAGTTACCAATTCAGCAAGTTCTTGATCTACATCTTTTTCAAGCCAGAGTGAGAGATAGTTGATCTTGTGGGGAGGAGAGGAGGGAAGGGATATGGAGAATTTCCTCCAGTCAATGGTTGGGTTGAGTTTTTGAAGCCAGGGAATTCTGAGGATGATCTGTGGATGACCGAGTTTTGTTACCATGAGCTTTTCTTGGTCAGAGAAGGGGCCTGAAGAGAAGGGGACAGAGGCGGTTTGAGTGATGGTTCCTTGTTGGTTGGGAGTTCCATCTACATTATATCTGATGATGGGGCCTGGGAGAGGTGTTGTGGAGAAGTTGTTCTTTTCCAGGAGGTGAAGGTCGAGGAAATTTCCAGTGGCTCCAGAGTCAATGAGGGCAGAGATTACAATGGTTTTGTTCTTTCCTTGTAGTCGAACTGGGAGATGTAAGGTTCAATTGTTTAATGGTGCTACAAGTACATGAGAGGTAGGGAGAGGCAATGTTAAAGCAGCTCTCCTCTTTAAAAATTCTGGACTATTTTAACTTGTTCTAGATGGATGGAAGCGATCTCTTCAGTGGGTTCTTCTTCATAGCACATCTTTAGAGTAGCAAGAATTTCTTTTCCTTCCTTTCCAGAGGTTTTGAGGGAATCGATGTAGACCTCCAGGTCGGTCTTGGTGGGGGGAGGGATGGGAGGTATGGTGGTTAGTCCAGTGGTTGTCCAAATGTACAGAGAGCGAGGGGATTTTTGAGGAGGGGACATTCCTTTACACTCAGTGGTGTTGTAGCCAGTCTTTCTGCATCGGAAGCATCATCCTTCTCTGATACACTGGGCTCGTTCAGTCAGGGTGAGTTTGCTGAGGGTGATGCTATTGACGTCCATGGCATTTGGATCCCAATGAGAACTCTTTTGGAAGAAGGAGGAGGGTTGGGGGTGTCCTCCTCAAAGGGCTAGGATGCGCATCTACTATGCATGGAAGACTTTGGCTTGGTTGATCCAGTTAGTGATAGTGGTGGGGATAGTTGCCATGGAAAGGATCATGGTGGCAAGCCTCTGGTCAATTCCTAGGGAGAATAGGTCAATGAGGGTGATGTCATTGGTGATGCCAGCTTTACTGGCAAGGTTCTGGAAATCAGTAATGTACTGTTGGAATCCATCATCTCAGGTTCCATCAGACTTCTGGGAGGACTTCTGGATGAGTTTAGATAAGTCAAGGCAGGCAGTGGCCTTGGTGTTGAAGGGGTAGAAGGTAGTTTCAAAGTTAGAGGTGAAGTAGGCAAAGGTCTTCTCTGCAGGTTTGGCATTGGGGTCAGCCATCTTGTCATACCACATTTCAGCAAAGGAGGCTCCTCTCCCTTCACTCATCTTGTTGAGGATGGTCATGATTTTTCCCTCATCAGTGGAATACAGAGTGGAGTTTAAAGCAAAGTAAGCTTTCATGGCTTTGATCCATCTGGAAGTGTCAGCAGACTTTCCAAAGAAGTTGGCAGGGAGGGCTGCCTTTAGTTCAAAGACTTTGGAGGCCATGGTGGGTTGGGTAGAGGTTGGTGCGATGGCTTGGGTGGCAGTAGTCAAGGGGTTAATTCCAGGGGTGGTATGAGGTTTTCTTTGTTTCAGAGGTTTCTAGGGGATATCAGGGGTCTGGTATGGGTTGTGGAAAGGAAGAGCAGAAGTGCTTGCTTCTTCTCTTGGGTCGACCTCAATGTCAAAGGTCTCAGGGTCAAAGGTTTCTTGTGTGGGACTCATGATGACTGTGGGGGAGTCCTTCACCTAGAAAGGTGGGACTGAGGGAGATTCAGAATCTTTTGTTATGTGTAGTGTATACAACGGGATTTCTAGGATAACTCTTAAGATCTTCAGAGGGATCTGCTCATGAAGAGCACACTCAATGAAGAGATAAGCTTAAGAGTTGACAATGGGTGTCTCAAGGACCAAAGATGATCAAGAAGATATGCTAATATTGCACAGATTCTGAATGGACTTTACAGAAATCAGAGTAATACTTTAAATAGGATAAAGGTGATGCACACAGACCAAGAGACAAAGAAGGAAATCAACAGACCAAGAGGCAAAAAGGGAAATCGACTACATGGAGATAATTGGGGACACAAGTTATTATGAGAGAAATGATGGAGGAGAGATAAGTCCGTGAGGATGGATGATCAAGATAACTCTACAAGTAACAGATGAGTTGGACAAGTTAACATCAAGAAATAGTTATAACAAGATGAAAGGTTGCCCCTCCAAATACATAAAGAAGAAGAGAGGGATAGGAGAAAGACAAGACAATGAAGAAAGAAAATTGTAACAATCTCAGTAACAATGACAGGCACAACTTGGGCACTGGGGTGCAGTTCAAGAGCAACAAGATTAGCAAGAGCAGCATCATGGATGACATGGTGGACATGAACAGGTTGTTGTACAAGCCTCTGGTGCCTGGTACCAAGGGTAAGGTGAGCATCCCAATCATATCATGGTTATCAAATATGTGCCTGCTATTGATGCAAAACTTCTCAGCTTGATTGCATCCATATGTCCTTCACATACATGGTACCCCAACCACCTCAAGTGTATATAGAAAGTGGAGTGACTCAACCCTCCCATAAATTCTCAACATCATGACCTGTATATTGTTGCCACAGCAATCAAGAAATACTATGAAAAAGTTCAGTTATTTCACAAAAGTCTATCAAGTGATTTGTTTCAAGACTTTCCACATCACACCAATCAACTCCTTGAGTGCAGTGCACAATGAACTGCATACCTGTTTCCATCTGAGTTGTCTGAACAGCCTTTCAGAGAAGATTTCAATGTCTGGTACCCTGCCAGAGACCTAGTGGAGTATGACTCAAGAGAGCATCATGCTTATACCATGGCAGCTGCAATTTACCACCAGACTGTCAATGCAATGGATATACTGGAATCATGGATGGAGACTGTGTCAGAAGATACTTCTTTGTCTCTCCACTATAACAAATCATGATTGACTCCCAACCTTCTGTTAATATGGCTCAAGGCATATAATCTATTGTGAACAAGTGATGAAGGAAAATGGTTTCAATTGCTTTTCTCAATATCTGCTATGGTGTATGCCTCATCAGAACATAGCAATCTAGTTCCCACATTCATGGCCTTTGCATTACACCCACAGTTCCATTTTGAGGATCCATCATCCTATGATTCCTATGATATCTCAGATGGATATAGACCCTTGATGCCCACCCTGTGCAGCTACATCTTTGATTGCATCCACTCCTTCAAACGTAGTCCTGAAAGTTCAGAACCTGCAAAATACAAGGAAAGTTTCACTGACTTGAGGCAATGTCAACTCTGATTGTATAACAGCAGACAAGGCTCAGATGCCAAAGTACCAGCTAACTGGTTGTTGAATGACTGGCCATGCAAGGATGTTCCATGGTGCTTGCTCAACTCTAATTTGTATGATGTAGCACATTTCACATCCAAGGCTCAGAGTCACTTCTCCAGCTGCTATTGCAATCTCAAACTCAAAGAGCACCTCATTCACATTCAGAATACTCTGAACAACACCAGGCCATCCCAGCCCCCACTCATCAATACTCATTCCATTCCTCACAAAGCACTGTCCCTGCTTGCATTGTCTAGTCACTCACCATGGACCAACTATTTGCCAGGCCAGCACCATCATTGTGAGCACATGATAGGCTGCTTCGATACACAGCCAACATTGGGAACACCTCACCATCTATCTCTCCCTTATTGCATCAGCTAATTGTCACAGCTGAGGCAAATGCAGTAAATTAATTCTGGCATCGACATGTCTCAGCTCTCTGCACTAGTGCAGAGTGCTTGGGAAGTGAAGCCTCCCTTGCTTACAGAGCAACAGTAGTCTCCTTCTGAACTTCAACTTTGGACAACTCCACTTGTACCTTAGGGATGCGATTTGAAGCTTCATATCTTCTGAGGATGTTTCCCCTGCAAAAGTCCAAGTGATGAAGGACTACACCCAGGAAACTCATCTGTAGGGTAGTCTGCTGCACCTGCATGGCCCCTTGGCCACTGGCATCCTCTTGTTTGCTTTCAGGAAACGACAGTGGTGAATAGACTATGGCCTTGCTCCAATGCATACCATCCTTGCAGTCCTGGCACAAAGGGCTGAGTTTGGACATCCAGACATTGCCATCATCCTCACTTGTCTATCTTACTACTATGGTGGTCTAGACAAAAAATAACTGAAGACTTCTTTTGAAATTTTGCTGAAACAGGAAGATCCATCCTTGGAATATGATCTTTGGATTTGAGAGTGCCCTGCTGTGCCAGAATCTCTCCAGACTTCCCATGGTGTCAACATTGACTCATCGGAACAATGGAAGGAGTTTTTATTTCCTCTATTCCAGTGAAATTGGGCAACAGTCAATTTCTACCTTTTCAGATGTTGTATTCCAGAAAGCAGGTTTCTGTGGAGGTTGTTGTATTCAGATTGGGATTTGGTGGAGGAGACAGAACATGTACTGACCAGTAAGCTGAAGATAAGGTCACTTGTAATTGCCAAGATCATATGGAAATACCACAGGTAATTCCACGTGCACAGCTGAGGGCAACGAAGGGAAGAAGTGGCCTGAAGTGGGAGATACTCACTTCTGTGAGAGGATGAGACTGTGAAGTGTATAGCGAAGTCTTGTATAGCTGACTGGGGTTCCGAGTAGGAATAAGACTTATATTGTGAGAGTGAAGACACGTCCTACTTATAGGGTATCGTGTCTGTATGTACGTATGTACATCTCTATCGTAATAGGTAAGTCCATGGAACATTAGAGAATGTCATGGAACGTATGTGTAATACATTTGTAATGTATTGGAAATGGTCTTGGTAATGCCAAGACATTTCTCAGTCAGCTGTCATCCTATTGGACGATAAGATATCTGTTATCTATGATGTCATATATGATGAGTAATAGAGATAGCATAATGGCCTCTGTCCAGGCCCACCTAGAATCATGGTAGTTGATAAGAAAGATAAGATATGAATACCATGATTCCTGATACTCCTCCTTGCTATTTCAATTGCGACTTAGGATATGGTGTGAGCCCGATGCGTGAGCGGTTCAGTTTGAACTTTTGCCATGTAAGATTCTTCATGAAGATATCTGCCAACTGTTCTTGTGTGGGAACATAGAACAAGGATATCTCTCCAAACTCCTGGACGGCATCTCAGATATAGTGGTATGAGATTCCGATATGCTTTGATCGTCCTTCTTGAGCTGGGTTGGAAGCGAGGAATATTGCACCTTGGTTATCCACTAGTAGTGGTACTGTGTTGAGCTTGAAACCAAGTTCAGATAGGAGGTTCCAAATCCATGCAACTTGCTTTGCGACTTCTGTCATCATAATGTATTCTGCTTCTGTGGAAGAATGCACTACGCGCTTCTGTCGTCTTGATAGCCATGAGACAATGCAATCCAAAAACTGGATAGCATATCCGGTGGTGGATCTTCTAGTCTCCACGTCTCTGGCCCAATCGGTGTCACTGTAGCTTAAAAACCCTTTGTTCGTGTCTGGCATTCTCCCCTTATAGAACAAGCAAAGCGTCTTTGTTCCAAGGAGGTAGCGGATGATGTATAATGCCATCTGTTTATGCTTCTCTGTAGGGTTGGCTGAAAACTGTGACATTTTGATAATGGCAAAGGCAACGTCCAGTCTGGTTCCTAACATAGCATATAGGATGGAACTGATGATGGACTGATACTCGGTGCGTAGTTTTGATGTGGCAATGTAGTCGTCTGGTGCTGGTGAAGGGTTATAGCCAGATGGAAGAGGTGTCCTTGCTGGCTTAGCGTTCTCAAGTCCAAAACGCTTTATGATCTTCTCTATGTACTTGATTTGATCAAGTCTCAGGGTGCAAGCGTTGTGATCCCTGGTTATCCTCATATTGAGGTACTCCTTCACTTTGCCTAGGTCTCGTGATTCCCATCGTTTCATGAAGATAGCTTTCTCAGTGAGGACAAGAGCATCGTTGTTGCCCATGAAGAGGGCGTCATCAACATAGATGATAAGAACAACGATATCTTGTTTAATGATCTTGACATAGACTCCTGGATCTGAATATGTGCATTTGTAGCCAAGTTCTATCAGGATCTTGTGTAGAGCTTTGTTCTATTGAAGCGCTGCTTGCTTCAGTCCATATATAGCTCTCTTTAGTCGGCAAACTTTTTTCTCCTGTCCCTGTTGAACAAAACCTTCTGGCTGCTTCATATAAATCTCTTCATCAAGCTGTCCGAAGAGGAAAGCAGTCACAACATCCAATGTGTGGATAAGCCAATTCTGTTGGCATGCGATAGCGAATAGTAACCTGGCTGTCTCAAAGCGAGGTACTGGTGCAAAGATATGTTCATAATCCAATCCGAAGACTTGTGTAAAGCCTTTTGTGATGAATCGTGACTTCTTGTGTCCATTCGACTTGATGACATACGTCCATCTTCCTGTAATGGGCGTTCGTCCCGGTGGTAGATCTGTAAGCTCCCATACTTCTCTCTTCTTCAATGACTCCATCTCTTCTTTCATCAATTCATGCCAGTCGTGCTGTTCTGATAGTGGTAACTTGGCCACATCTCGGTAGTGTACCGGTATGCTTAGTGCATGAGCAGCTGTGACAGTGTGAACATGAAACCATTGAGCACTGTACATCTGACCTAAGTCATCCTGCTCATTGGTAGGTCTCGAGTCTTCGCTCGGTTTAGGTGACTCCTCCTGAATTAGATCCTTTCCTGCTTTGAGATCCTTCTCAATATCCACAGGTGGTCTTTCTCCATAGGCGTTGTCTGGTTTCAACGTAGGCTTCTTAGCTCTACCAGACTGTCTTGGTTCAGGGGATGGTACTCTCTCCTTTTCCTCTTGATGGCTCTCAGATCTTGTGTGATCTGGTCTCCTCTGGTGAGGCAGTTGTCTATGATCGACATCCCACTCCATCTTAGCTCGTCTGGGTGGTAGCCATGAGGATGGTCGAGGCATCTTGGATCTAGTAAGTGCACCAGGATAATCAGGAGGTTCTCTAGAGTCCATCCATATAGGAGATGGTTCTCTAGGTGGGGGATCCATCGTTGGTGGATCTGGTTCTTCATCCATCAGGATGTAAGAATCGTGAGAGTCGTGTGATGAATGTTGAGTGGAAGGTGTTGATGGTCTTGATGATTCAGAGTGTTGCGATCTCTGATCAGGAGGTAATGGTGGGTTATGCAGATCTCCTCGAGCTCTAACTCTGATTCCAATAGGTAGAGAAGTGTCCTTCTCGGCAGAGTCTTTATCTCGGGATTCGATGTTGTCATTCTCTTCATCTTCAGGTGAAGGTGGATTGTTGGGTAGTTTGTCATACGCTTCTCTGGGACGATGTGGAAAAATGAACTTGTCAAATGTGGCGGTCAATGAGATGATAACGCATCTTCTCGTTTTCGACCAAAAATGATAGGCTTTAGTATTGGACTTGTATCCAATGAATGTCATCTCCTCTGCTTTCAGCTTTAGTTTACTGACTCTTTGATCTTTAGGTATGAAAACGTAAGCCAGTGACCCAAACACCTTGAAGTATGATACATCTGGAATGTTTCCAGTCCAGAGTTCTATGGGTGTTCTCCAATTGATACGTCGCATGGGTTGGCGATTATATATGTGGAGTGCTGTCTCCACTGCATCTTGCCAGAATATATCAGGTAGTCCTGCATAATGCCTCATAGCTTCTGCTTTCTCCAGAATAGTCCGATTGAAGTGTTCAGCTCTTCCATTCTGCTGTGGGAGGTGTGGAATGGATGTCCTATGAACTATCCCTTTGGTTGTGAAGAACACCGAAAGATCTTGATTAAGATATTCCCCTCCTCGATCTGAACGAACAGAGCGGAGTGTGTAACCCGTTTGGGTCTCAGCCCAAGCAACCAGTGCTTTGAACCGGGAAGAAGCATCGGATTTCTGGGTGATGAATGCGCAAGCAGCGAAGCCTGAGAAATCGTCTATAAAGGTCATGATCCACTTGGCCTTGATCCGCGACAACGTCGGCAGTTCAACTAGGTCAGTGTGAATCTCTCCAAGTAGAGTTGTAGCTCTTTTGGATGAAGCAGGTAGTTCTTGTTCATGCATCTTTCCCATAGCACAATCAGGACAAGGAGGATATGATGCTGGTGGTGAGGGAAATAGTGGTACACCTTTGGTAGAGAGGTGTGCATGGCGAAGGGCATTTTTAGACGTGTGCCCAAAACACATGTGCCACAGGTCGTAGTTCCGCACATCTTGTAATGACTTGATCCCGCCATCTGGAGTAATCGACACAGACTGAAACCAGTGGAGAGGATTGTTTGGTAACAAAGCAGACGCCTGTATTACCAAATGTTGTTTGCTATCCCAGATCTTGGTAGTTTCTTTGATCTCGCACTTGTATCCATTCTTGGTAAGTGCGGTAACCGATAGTAAGCAGTGTGATGCATCTGGTGCGTACCATACTCCATGGAGTACAGTGATATGCGAGGGTTTCTGTGTGAATGGTTGTAATATGCATACCATCCCTGGTCCAATCATTTTCATGATGGCACCATTAGCTGTATTAGCTACTCTCTCGGTGGTTCCAAGGTGACAGAAATCATCTAGATAAGGTGTGATGTGGTCAGAGCAACCACTATCCACCATCCAGTGATCCTTTATGAATGTTGAATCTTTACTTCCGAGGACAAATAGTCCTGAGTAATAGTCAACGTCATAGTTATCATTCCAATCATTGTAACTAGGGACATAAGAGCCAGCACTTTGTGCCTCATGATGATCATGGTAGTCCCATTTCCATTCTCCATTCGCTTTGCGACGGGTATCTCCATAAAAGTCCTCTTCGATCACTCCAACTCCTTGCAAGGAAGTCTTGAAGTCCTTAGAAAGGTGCTTCGATATAGAAGGTGGAGTTGGTCTGAAAGTGCTTGGCAGGTTTCGGCAACCCAAGCCTTTCGATCAGGGAAGTGGACCCTGATGCTATCCCCATTCCATTGTCTTCATCATTCCTATCTCCCCATCCAGCGGCTGTGATAGTTGATTCGACATCTTCCGTGTCGAACTTGTATGCTTGAGCAGGTAGTTCAAAGTCCTGCTCGGTATAATCTTCATCGTACCCCCCGTCGTACTCTATGATGTGGGCAAATCCATCAACCTCATGCGCTTGTGCACGGCCCCACTGTTTGTGACCTCTTCCTCTACCTCTACCACACTTTTGCTGCCGTGTCTGGAAGTTCTGCCTGTTGTGGGCAGCTTGCTCATTCAAGCGTTCCTGTTGGTAAGGGTGAGTGTTACCTCTTGGGTTACCTCGTCCCCTTCTCCCTCCTCGATTTACTCCTCGAGTGGGGAAGCCTCCTCTCTGAGGCTATACCTGTCCATTCCAGAGTCGTTGCTGTAAAGGTGGTGGACTGCATTGAATAACGCTGGTCCTATGCACCTCAGACTGTTCTCCAGTCTGTATGTAGTGAGCGCAAGAGGTAAGAGGAGTGCGTGTAGCACCTCGAAGTTGCAATTCTGATGCAATCTTTGGTACAATCTCTTCAACCTTGAAATTGGCGAGAGTCATAGTCTGTGTGATGGTAGATAGGAAGTTTGCCCATGATGCTGGTAGCTGGACTAGAATGAACATGGCGTGGAATTGATCCTTCAGGTCTAATCCGGCTATTGCCATATCATTGAAGTTCTTCTGGATCTGGTTCACCACAGTGACAATGTCACTTCTCTCATTCATGTGGTGAGACATAGCTTCCTTGAATAAATAAAACTGGCCTGCGACTCCAGTGGTGCCATAGAGAGTGGCTAACTTGTCCCATAGGTCCTTGGCTAAGGACGGACAATCGACGAGGACATTATTGATGTTCCTTGGAACGTAGTCCCAGACAACGAGATATTGTAACTCTGGTGAGAGATAAACCGACATGGTACCCAGAGTTTGTGTGTCATGTTGCTTCCACTTGAGTCTATCCGCTAGCAATCCTGCTGGGTCTGTGTTAACAAGTCCAGCGTAAGTAGTATCTCCTGATACCCAGGAGTAAGTCCCTATGACATTGAGAGTGCTGCGGATAAGCTGGGTCCAGAGGTTGTAATTGGAAGCTCCTGTAAGAACTGGAATGCAGGATTGGATGGAAGAGTCAATCTTGAACTCGGAGATGGATGGAAGTGCCATATTGAATCAATCAAAGATGATTGAGAAGATAAACTGTTCAAAAGAATCAAGGTTAGTACTCGCATAATCTAACTGAGAATATGATGGAGTATGGGAAGGAACATCCAGAGTGTGGAATATAGGTAAAGGTGATAGAAGAATGTGGAGCGGGGTAGAAGTGGATTGGGCTAGGAGTGCTGATGGTGATGGTTCTTGATGTTGTATCGTAGATATGAGCTCAAACTGGACAAAGTCCAAGTTCTCCACATAATGTGGGTTAATAATACAAATGTCATCAGTAATGTAAAGGAATTCCTGATCACAGGATTCATAGAACCATTCAAAAGAGTATCATGAATAAGAATTCATGATGATATAAGAATCAGCAGCTCCTGGAAATCTATCAGAGTTGTGCCCTAATCCTGGCCGCAAATCTCTTGCGTAGCGACCTCCTAGGTATCTTGACATGGGCCATCTTGACCCTAATTGGTTTCTTCTTAGCCCGTCTCCATGGAGCTTGATGAGGTCGTAAAACCCATCTAAGTCTCTCATCTTCTTGCAGAATGCCTTCAATCTCTTTGAGTTCCCTATTAAGTCTCTGTACTTCCTCCCTAGCTCGTTCACCTCCTCTAGTGAGGGCATTGATCTCCAGTTCCTGATCTTTGATCTTCATTAGTGAATCGACGTAAAGTTGATAATATGGATGTTGCTTTTTAAAGCGCAATCTGTGGTACTCATCGAATTGCCTGTTCCACTCTCTCTGTGTCGGTACTTCACCAATCTCGTATCTCTGCTCAGCAAGTATGACGATATCGTTGTAGGGATCTGTAGGGAATGGGTTTCCAATCCATCTGTAATGATCAAAGTCTTCGAAGTTGACTTTGAAAGATCCAAGGAGATTGACAAAGTCTGAGTTCATGACAAAGTGATCTCGATGCAGGATTTCGTATCCTTGATAGTGAAGAGGGATATGAGGCATTAATTCGTATGAGTCAACGGGAAATGCAAAGCTGGCGCTTTCGTAGTAGGATGTGATGGTCTCTCCGTGGTATGCGAAGGTATTGAAGTAATGAGGTGTGTCGAAGTTGGATCTCTCGAGCTCCTCACAGAGTATCTGAACTGGGAAAATGACTCGGTTCATGATGGAGACTCGGTTTGATATGATAGGAATCTGGATAAGTGCTCTGGAAAAGACGATGAGATTATCTGTTCCGTTCTCTAGATGAACTTTGACTATCATTGGATCCTCTGTCGCTAAGTCTAGCAATGTATCAGGATCTTCCATCTCTTTGTTGTGCCAGTATGTAACTGGGAGGGAAGGCACGCACAATGGGCTGAGGTGGTGGAAGAGATGGCAATTCTCCCACCGAAAGGCGTCTGGGAAGAGTAGTGGGGCTTGCATTTTCGATAGCGTCGATTATTTGGTAAGGAGGAGGAAGTGGAGTTGATGGTATACGTATATGAAGAGCTGGTGGGGAAGGTGCAGGTAGTGGCGGGAGTATGGGTTGGTCCGGTGGTCCAACGTTGGCATTCCAGGCAGGCTTGTGGTCTGGATCTCCGTCACTGTCGTACTCAGGGGTTGCAACTAAGGTATCCTGCTCAGGTGTGGTAGGTGGTGTGTCCGGTAGTTTGGCAAATGGTCTCTGAGAATCTGGAGTGGATAGGATAGGGGGAGAAGGTGAATGTCTTTGGAAAGGGAGAGAAGCCGATACTAAAGCAGAATGGGTCTGACATGGACAAGCCTGATCGACCACTGTATAGTGTCGACACCTGATACACCTTGAAGATCCGCAGGGGCAGATCTCTCCTGTCTCTAGCAGGGTTCCACAAGCATCACAGGGTATGTGATCTAGTGGTCCAGGGACTCTGGTAAAGTTCCCAACTCGTCTCCATGGGAAGTCTGTATGATCTAATCGTACCTCTTGTACCACGTCGTCTGGATAGACAGTCATTGATGTGGTCAAGGTATGAGTAGAAGAATAAGTACAATAGATCAGTGTGATGCCACGGGTATCAGAAGCCAGTCTGAATATAATGATAAATGAGTCTGCAGTGATTATCACTGATCCTGCGATTGCAAGGATAGGATATCCACCAATCGCTGCTGTGAAGATAAAGAACAGTGCGATGCACCAGACGCTACCAAGAACAATCTCACTCTCACTGCGCAAGCTTGGAACAGACATCCGAATTGACGGTAAGTTACAAGCCTGCAGGGCTCATAACCTATGGAAATACCACAGGTAATTCCACGTGCACAGCTGAGGGCAACGAAGGGAAGAAGTGGCCTGAAGTGGGAGATACTCACTTCTGTGAGAGGATGAGACTGTGAAGTGTATAGCGAAGTCTTGTATAGCTGACTGGGGTTCCGAGTAGGAATAAGACTTATATTGTGAGAGTGAAGACACGTCCTACTTATAGGGTATCGTGTCTGTATGTACGTATGTACATCTCTATCGTAATAGGTAAGTCCATGGAACATTAGAGAATGTCATGGAACGTATGTGTAATACATTTGTAATGTATTGGAAATGGTCTTGGTAATGCCAAGACATTTCTCAGTCAGCTGTCATCCTATTGGACGATAAGATATCTGTTATCTATGATGTCATATATGATGAGTAATAGAGATAGCATAATGGCCTCTGTCCAGGCCCACCTAGAATCATGGTAGTTGATAAGAAAGATAAGATATGAATACCATGATTCCCGATAGATCACTGGCTCAACCATATTTCAGGATTTTCAGGAACAAATGATGGTCAATATCTATTACCACTGCATATTACACAATATGACCCTGATCATCAGCAAGGTATGAATGCAAAGGTTCTATCATATCTTCTACAGCCAGAGAATAAGTATATATGCATGACCTATGAGAATGGCAAATGGCAAACCACATATGAATTTCTTGAGAGCTTGGCTGCCCAGCAGCCTGTGATCTGCATCCCATTGGATGTCAGTGCTCAAATGCTTGATCTTCAAAACTCTGAGCTGGCTGAAACATGGTTGGACATCAATCCAAATGCTTCCATTGCTATCTATTTCAACAAGGACAATGAGTTGGCAATCTGCATGTGGGATGGAGATCCACAGCTTTTCCTATTGTCACTGTTCATACAGCAGTTGGACCAATGTGTTGTATATCTCAATGATGCTCATACATGTGGCACTGATGTCAAGTTTCCTAGTGGATTCTGTGCTGCTATCACACTAGGTCCTAAAGTCATCCAAGATCATTTGACTCAAAGCATGTGTAGTTTGCACTCTTCCACTCCCTGGACCTGACTATTGTGACTTGTAGGCTGCATGCAGATGTGGAAGCTTGGCCATAGTCATTTACCTCTCAAGGTTGATTGGTGTATCCATTCCTTGGCTAGCAAATCCCCTCTGGATGTCACTGACACAGATGATATCCTACACTGGGCTATATGTGAGACATGTGATGACATCCAGCAGCAGGCTCCTCATTGGGCACAACAAGGGATAGACCACACAGCTCAATATGCTGTTTGGACCAGCTTCTCTAAAGGGTAGCTAAGCTCAAAAGAACTATCAGACCAGTGGCTTCAGCAAGAGGCCAAGAGGTCAGAAAGTCTCTATGGGCTGCACAACACTTCAAACCCTGCCTTGTTGGCCTCTCTGGACATTCATCAGTGCTACATTGAGCTTGGCCTTTCATTGCTGCCTGATGTGAGTGTGGATGAAGAACAGGAGCAAGAGGCCCTTCATAAAGCTGAATGTGAATGACAAGCAGAACACCCTGGGCCCCCCAAGGTGCCACCTGTGAGCCATTTAATCCATCAAGATATCATTGACTTCATAAAGACAAGCATTGTTCCTATAAAGTCCAAAGCTTTCCATTTAACTTCCGAGACATTTAATGCGACCTCTGTAGTTACTGATGAGATACATATTTGGAGTTCAAATGTGTTGGTGATGATGAACTTTGAGAAGACTGTCAGCTCATCAGGAAAGCTAGACCAGTACTTGTGCCCTGTCCAGTGGGTTGTTTCTGGAAAAAGAGCTGATAAGGAAGCACTTGTGATTTTAAGCCCACATGAAGCCAACCACTTGATGCTGTATATCACATTGAACAACAAGGTTCACCTTCATCTATACACACCCCACAAAACCTGATCCATGAAACCATGCAATGATCTTGCCTTATACAGCATCCCCACAGTCCACACTTAGTAGGTGAGTTTCCCTTCATCTTTGGCCAGCTCTGGAACCTTCACAATGATCATATCAATGAGTCATTATCTGCATGGGTAGCAATGTCAACTTACAATAGGTAGCCAACCTATGACACAGCTGCCTCCAAATCACTCTCTGTTTCTAATGTCTATTGGCAAATTTGCACAATGGGAAACAACTGGGTAGCCTTTGACAGTCCCATGGGATGAGAGTTGTGTTTGGTCAGCATAGAGAATAAAAGTGAACAGGACTGTATTCTCAGCATCAGGTAAGTGAAACTAATGATACAAGGATTTACAAATAGTTGAGGGCCCAGGTAGGTGATAGTACAATATACTTGAATATCCCACCAATAATTGCCTGTCCATGGTTCTGTGTAGAACCTCTCATAGTCATTTCCATTGTATTTGAACAACTGGTGTGTATCCCATACAAAGTGCAGCATAAGGAGTGGACTAGCTAGGAAGTCCAGAGCCCATTTCCACAATGGGCCAGCATGATAGGAAATATCCTGTCCTCTCCCTGGTAGGCAGTGACCACATCATGCCAATAAAACTAACAAAAATATAGTTAATTTTGAGCTTTTCATGAAAAATAAATGAATTTTTGGTAATGGGAACTCACTGGTGTCACCTGCCAGTGCATTGCTGCCCTATCCCATGCACATCACAGTTCAACCTCATTTCACAGAGTAACTTTTGTCTTTCCTTGAGAGATACATGAGATAAGAGTAAGTAGGGCATTGACTTGTGATATGTTGAGGCTGGCTTGCAGGACAATTTCTGCAAACAGGTGGTCACCCTCCTCAGCAAATGGGCATCAGAACTGATGACCAGGAACCATTTCAGGAGCATCCTGGACACCAAATGATTCTTGCTGCTGGTAAAGGGGCAGAGAGAGTTGTTTGGGAGACAGTGACTGGTTATTGCCACTGGCCATGGAGGCCAAGTCACTTGAACGATGATCTTAATACACTGTAGTTAGTACTGCTACACTAGAGTATAATGTGTGCAAACTCACCATTAGTACTTCCACCCTATTCACTTGGATCCTGCATGTCCTGGTCAATAAAATCTTCATGTTTGGCTGGTGGTCCAGGTCTAGGAGATGAGCAGGTATTGTCATTGTTGCTCCTGGAAACTAAAAGAAAGGAGTATCAGATAAGAATATAATCAAAGTGCAGAAACCTACCAGGAAATTGGTTGTTCATGTCAACCAACCTTGAAGGGCCAGCTTCTGCACCAGAATGCACATATGCTGTCAACAATGCTGTTCATGCCTCTTCAACTGACACAACCAAGCCAGTGTAAAAAATCAATCATTTAAATAACTGAACATACCTTTTTCCAGGTCTTTTTCATACTCCTTGCCAAATTGAATGTGCTGTTGTTACTTCTCCTTGCACCTTGAGCAATGCAGCTCATGGCTTTTAACACCTTGGAGGTTAAATGTATTTCCACAGAATTGGCACTGGATTGTTGCCATAAGTGTTTTTCAGCCCACTTGTATTTCTGATGAACTGTGGCCATGGATGGAGGTGATGAGGGTGTGGAAACAAGTGTTGAAGCAGAGAAGGTACACACTACTTCAGTGTTGGCCATATGGTTAGGCCATTGAAATGCTTCTATGATGATCTTACAGCAATACTATGGGATGATAATGGAACCTCTACACATTATCTTACAGTGACCTCAAAAACCCTTTCCATAACTAACCTTGACAGCAGTGCACGAAGCACACTGCCAGACACTGTGGGAATTTTGCTTAGCTTTGGTGGGGTTATAAATAGTACTCACTCTTGGCTACAG
>JBBPSV010000199.1:5567-26808 GCA_038093795.1 Retiboletus fuscus
GTAAAGCATATAGCAAAGTCTTGAATAGCTGACTGGGTTCCAAGTAGGAATAAGACTTATATTATGAGAGTGAGACCAGTCCTACTTATAGTGAACCATGTCTGTGTGTACATATGTACATCTCTATCATAATAGGTAAATCCATGGAACATCATGGAATGCCATGGAAGGTAGGAGTAATTCATTTGTAATGTATTTGAAATGTCCTTGGTAATGCCAAGACATTTCTCAGTCAGCTATTGTCCTATTGGATGATAAGATATCTGTTATCTATGATGTCATATATAATGAGTAATAGACATAGCATAATGGCCTCTGTCCAGGCCTGCCTAGAATCATGGTAGTTGATAAGAAAGATATGATATGAATACCATGATTCCTGATACTCCTCACTATTTCAATTGCAATTTGAGATATGCTGTGAGTCCGATGCAAGTGTGGTTCAGCTCAAACTTCTGCCATGTGAGGTTCTTTGTGAAGATATCTGTGAGCTGTTCCTGTGTCAGGACATAGAACAAGGATATCTCTCCAAACTCTTGGATGACATCTCAAATATAGTGATATCAGATTCCAATATGCTTGGATCGTCCTTCCTGAGCTGGGTTTGAAGTGAGAAAGATTGCACCTTGGTTATCCACTAGTAGTGGTACAGCTTTGAGCATAAAACCAAGTTCGGATAGAAGGTTCTGAATCCATGCAACTTGCTTTGCAACTTCTGTCATCACAATATACTCTGCTTCTGTTGAAGAATGCACTACACACTTCTGTCATCTTGATAGCCAGGAAACAATGCAATCCATGAACTGGATAGCATAGCCTGTGGTAGATCTTCTAGTCTCCAGGTCTCTGGCCCAATTGGTGTCACTGTAAGATAAAAACCCTTTCTTTGTCTCTGGTGTTCTCCCCTTGTATAGCAAGCAAAGTGTCTTTGTGCCAAGGAGGTAGTGAATGATATATAATGTCATTTGCTTATGTTTCTCCATAGGGTTTGCTGAGAACCACAACATCTTGATAATGGTGAAGGCAATATCAGGCCTGGTTCCTAACATAGCATATAAGATGGAACTGATGATGGACTGATATTTGGTGTGTAGTTTGGCTGTGGCAGTGTAGTCATCTGGTGCTGGTGAAGGGTTGTAACCTGATGAAAGAGGTGTCCTAACAGGTTTGGCATTTTCTAAACTGAAATGCTTGATGACTTTCTTGATATACTTGATTTGATCAAGTCTCAGGGTGCAAGTGGTGCAATCCCTGGTGATCCTCATGTTGAGGTATTCCTTCACCTCACCTAGGTCTCTTGATTTCCATTGTTTCATGAAGATAGCTTTCTCTGTGAGGATGAGAGTATCATTGTTGCCCATGAAGAGGGTATCATCAACATAGATGATAAGGACAATGATATCTTCTTTAACAAATTTGATGTAGACTCTTGGATCTGAATATGAACAGTGATAACCGAATTCCAGTAGAGTCTTGTGTAGGGCTTTGTTCCATTGAAGTGCTGCCTGTTTCAATCCATATATAGCTCTCTTTAATTGGCAAACTTTTTTCTCCTGTCCCTGTTGAACAAAACCTTCTGGCTGCTTCATATAGATCTCTTCATCAAGCTGTCCAAAGAGGATTGCAGTCACAACATCTGATGCATGGATGAGCCAATTCTGTTGGCATGCTATGGCAAATAGTAGCCTTGCTGTCTCGAAGCAAGGTACTAGTGCAAAGGTATGTTCATAATCCAATCCAAAGACTTGTGTAAAACCTTTAGCAACAAAACATGACTTCTTGCATCCATTTGGCTTGACAACATACATCCATCTTCCTGTAATGGACATTCATCATGGTGGTAGGTCTGTAAGCTCCCATACTTCTCTCTTCTTCAATGATTCCATCTCTTCTTCATAGATTCATGCCAGTCATGCTGCTCTGATGGTGGTAGCTTGACTATATCTTGGTAGTGAACTGGTATGCCAATGGCATGTGCAGCAGCTACTGCATGAACCTGAAACCATTGAGCACTGTACATCTGACCTAAGTCATCCTGCTTGTTGGTTGGTCTTGAGTCTTTGCTCAGTCTTGATGACTCCTCCTGAAGTAGATCCTTTCCTGCTTTCAAGTCTCTCTTGATATTGACAGATGGTCTATCTCCATAGGTATTATCTGGTTTCAACATAGGCTTCTTAGCTCTTCCAGATCATCTAGGTTCAGGGGTTGATTGTCTCTCCTGTTCCTCTTGATGGCTTTCAGACCTTGTTTGGTCTGATCTCCTCTGATGTGGTAGCTGTCTATGATCCACATCCCACTCCATCTTAGCTTGTCTGGGTGGTAGCCATGAGGATGGTCTAGGGATTTTGGACTTATGTATAAGTTTCCCAGGATTGTTGGGAGGTGACCTAGAGTCAACCTGTATCAGTGATGGTCCTCTAGGTGGTGGATCCATAGTAGGTGGATCAGGTCTCTCATCCATATCCGAGTGATGAGGCCCATGAAAGTTGTATGATAATACATGAGTGGAAGGCATTGATGATCATGATGATCTTGATGATTCAGAGTGTTGCGATCTCCTCAAGCTCTGACTCTGATCCCAATGGGTAAAGAAGCATTTTTCTCTTGTGAGTCTTTATCTCAGGAGTCAATATTGTTGTCATCTTTATCTTGTGAAGGTGGATGGTTGGGTAGTTTGTCATATGCTTCTCTGGGATGATGTGAGAATGTGAACTCATCAAATGTGGCAGTCGATGAGATGATAATGCATCTTCTAGGTTTCGACCAAAACCTATAAGCCTTAGTGTTGGACTCATATCCAATGAATATCATCTCCTCTGCCTTGGGTTTCAACTTGCTGACACATTGGTCCTTAGGGATAAATATGTAGGCTTGTGATCCAAACACCTTGAAGTATGATATGTCTGGAATGTTTCCACTCCAGAGTTCTATGGGTGTTCTCCAATTGATTCTCCACATGGGTTGACAATTATATATATGAAGTGCAGTCTCAACTGCATCTTGCCAGAAGATATCAGGTAGTCCAGCATGATGTCTCATGGCTTCTGCTTTCTCTAGAATAGTCCTGTTAAATCTCTCTGCTCTTCTGTTTTGCTATGGGAGGTGTGGAATGGATGTCCTGTAAACAATCCCTTTGGTCATAAAGAATGCCAAAAGATCTTGGTTAAGATATTCCCCTCCTCAATCTGAGCAAACAGAGCAGAGTGTGTAACCCATCTGGGTCTTGGCCCAGGCAACCAGTACTTTGAACCAGGTAGAGGCATCAGACTTTCATGCAATAAAGGCACAGGTGGTGAAGCCAGAGTAATCATCAATAAAGGTCATGATCCACTTGGCCTTGATCCACAACAATGTCGGCAGTTCAACCAGGTCAGTGTGAATCTTGCCTAGTACAGTTGTAGCCCATTTAAATAAGGTAGGTAGTTCTTGTTCATGCATCTTTCCCATGGCACATCTGGGGCAAGGGGGATATGATGCCAGTGGTGCATGGAAAAGTGGTACTCCTTTCATAGAAAGGTGAGCATGACGAAGGGCATTTTTGGATGTATGCCCGAAACACATATGCCACAGATCGTAGTTCTTCACATCTTGTAGTGACTTGATCCCTCCATCTGGAGTAATCAACACAGACTGAAACCAGTGAAGTGGATTGTTTGGTAATAAAGCAGACACCTGTATTACCAAGCATCATTGTGAATCCCAGATCTTGATAGTTTCTTTAATCTTGCACTTGTAACCATTTTTGGTTAAGGCAGTAACTGATAATAATTAGTGTGATGCATCTGGTGCATACCATACTCCATTGAGTATAGTTATATGCAAGGGTTTCTGTGAGAATGGTTGTAAAATGCATACCATTCCTGGTCCAATCATTTTCATGATAGCACTGTTAGCTATGTTAGCTATTCTCTCAGTCATTCTGCAGTGACAGAAATCATCTAGGTATGGTGAGATATGGTGAGAGCAACCACTGTCAACCATCCAGTGATCCTTGATGAATGTTGAATCTTTACTTCCTAGGATGTATAGTCCAGAGTAATAGTCAAGGTCATAGTTGTCATTCCAATCATCGTAGCTAGGGACATAAGAGCCAGCATATTGTGCCTCATGATGATCATGGCAGTCCCATTTCCATTCTCTGTTTGCTTTGTGACAGGTATCTCTGTAAAAGTCCTCTTCAATAACTCCACCTCCCATCAAGGTAGTCTTGAAGTCCCTAGAAGAGAGCTTCAGTGTAGAAGGTGGAGTTGGTCTGAAAGTGCTTGGCAGGTTTAGGAAGTCCAAGCCTTTCAATCAGGGATGTTGATGCTGATGCTATCCCCATTCTGTTGTCTTCATTGTTCCCATCTCCCCATCCTGCAGTGGCTGTTGTAGATTTGACATCTTCAGTGTCAAACTTGTAGGCCTGAGCAGGTAACTTGAAGTCCTGCTCAGCATAGTCTTCATCATACCCCACATCATACTCTATGATGTGGGCGAATCCATCAACCTCATGTGCTTGTGCATGGCCCCACTGTCCCCAACCTCTTCCTCTACCATACTTTTGCTGGCATGTCTAGAAGTTCTACCTATTGTGGGCAGCTTGCTCATTTGAGCATTCCTGTTGGTATGGGTGAGCATTACCTCTTGGGTTACCTCATCCCCTTCTCCCTCCTTGATTTGCTTCTTGAGTGGAGTTATAGCCTCTCTGAGACTGTATCTGAGTGTTTCAGAGCCATTGCTGTAAAGGTGGTGGATCACGTTGGATAACATTGGTCCTATGCACCTCCCACTGTTCTCCAGTCTGTATGTAGTGGGTGTGAGAGGTGAGGGGAGTGTGTGTGGCACCTCAAAGTTGCAATTCTGATGCAATCTTTGGTACAATCTCTTCAACTTTAAAGTTCGCAAGAGTTGTTGTCTGAGTGATGGTAGATAGGAAGTTTGTCCATGAACCTGGTAGTTGGGCAAGTATGAACATGGCATGGAATTGATCCTTGAGGTCTAGTCAAGCTATGGCCATATCATTGAAGTTCTTCTGGATCTGGTTCACCATGGTGACTATATCACTTCTCTCATTCATGTGGTGAGACATCGCTTCCTTGAATAAATACAACTGACCTGTGACTCTAGTGGTGTCATATAAAGTGGTGAGCTTGTCCCATAGATCTTTGGCTAGGGATGGAAAATTGATGTGAATATTATTGATGTCTCTGGGTACATAGTCCCAGGTAACCAGGTGTTGTAACTCTGGTGATAGGTAGACTGACATGGTCTCTAGTGTTCATGTGTTGTGTTGCTTCCACCTGAGTCTATCCACAAGTAGTCCTGCTGGGTCCACATTAGCAAGTCCAGTGTAGGTCATATCTCCTGATATCCAGGAGTAGGTGCTGATGATATTAAGGGCACTGCAAATAAGCTGGGTCCAGAGGTTATAGTTGGAAGCGCCAGTAAGAACAGGAATGCAGGATTGAATGGAAGAGTTGATCTTGAACTCAGAGATGGATGGAAGTGCCATAGTCAATCAAAAATGATCAAGAAGATAAACTGTTCAAAAGAATCAAGGTTAGTACTCGCATAACTAATCTCAGAATAAAGTGGAGTATGTGAAGGAACATCCAGCCCCTGGAATATAGGTAGTGGTGAAAGAAGAATCTGGAGCAGTATAGAAGTGGATTGGGCTAGGAGCACTGATGATGGTTCTTGATGATGTTGTATCATAAATAGGGTCTCAAACTGGACAAAGTCCAAGTTCTCCATGTAATGTGGGTTGACAATACAAACATCATTGGTTATGTAAAGGAATTCCTGATCACAGGATTCATAGAACCATTCAAAGCTATATCATGAAAAAGAATCCATGATGATATAAGAATCAGCAGCTCCTGGAAATCTATCAGAGTTGTGCCTGAATCCTGGCCACAGATTTTTTGTGTAGCAACCTCCTAGGTATTTCAACATGGGCCATTTTGACCCTAATCAGTTTCTTCTTAACCTGTCTCCATGGAGCTTGATGAGGTCATCAAACCCATTGAAGTCTCTCATCTTCTTGCAGAATACCTTCAATCTCTTCGAGTTCCCTATTAAGTCTCTGTACTTCTTCCCAAGCTCATTCACCTCCTCTAGTGAGGGCATCTATCTCTCTTTGCTGATCTGCAATCTTGGTAAGTGAATTGATGTATAACTTATAATATGGATGTTGTGCCTTGAAGTGCAAGTGATGGTACTCATCAAACTGCCTATTCCACTCTCTTTGCATTGGTACTTCACCAATCTCATATCTCTGCTCAGCAGGTATGACAATGTCATCATAGGGATTGGTAGGGAATGAGTTTCCAATCCATCCATAGTGATCAAAGTCTTCAAAGTTGACTTTGAGCGATCCCAAGAGATTGATGAAGTTGGAGTTGAGAATGAAGTGGTCTTGACACAGGATTTTGTAGCCTTGGAAGTGAAGAGGGATATGAGGCATGAGTTCATATGAGTCTACCAGGAATGCAAGTCTGGCACTCTCATAGTAGGATGTGATGGTCTCTCTGTGAAATGCAAAGGTGTTGAAGTATCGTGGAGTATTGAAGTTGGAAGTCTCAAGTTCTTCTCTGGGTATCTGAATTGGAAAGACAACTCAGTTTGTGATGGAAACTCAGTTAGAGATGATCAGAATCTGGAGAAGGACTCTGGGAAACTGGACTAGTTTCTCTGTTCCATCATCTAGTTGAACTTTCACTATCATTGGATCCTCTGTCACTAAGTCTAGCAACATATCTCAATCTTCCATCTCTTCCTCATGCCAGTATGTGGCTAGTAGGGAAGGTATGCACAATGGGGTTACATGATGGAAGAGGTAACAGTTCTCCATCCGGAAGGTGTCTGATTGGAGAATGGGAGCTTGCATGTTTGATAGCATCAATTATCTGGTAAGGTGGAGGAAAGGGTGTAGATGGTATGCATATATGAAGAGCTGGTGGGAAAGGAGCAGGAAGTGGTGGAAGTATAGGATGATCCAGAAGTCCAACATTGGAGATCCAAGCTGGTTTGTGGTCCAGGTCTCCATCACTGTCATACTCAGGAGTATTGACTAGGGTATCCTGATCAGGTGTGGTCAGTGGTGTGTCTGGTAATTCAGCAAAAGGTCTCTGAGAATCCAGAGTAGATAGGATAGGGAGAGAAGGCGAAGAGCGTTGGAAAGGGAGAGAAGCAGATACTGAAGCAGATAGGATCTGACATGGACAAGCCTGATCGATCACTGTGTAGTGTCGACACCTGATACACCTAGAAGATCCACAAGGGCAGATCTCTCCTGTTTCTAGCAGGGTTCTGCAAGTGTCACAAGGTATGTGATCAAGTGGTCCAGAGACTCTGGTGAAGTTTCCAACTCATCTCTGTGGGAAGTCTGTATAATCTAATTGTACCTCTTGTACCATGTCATCTAGATAGATGGTTATCAAAGTGGTCAAGGTATGGGTAGAATTATGAGTATGATAGATCAGTGTTATGCCATGGGTATCAGAAGCAAGTCTGAATATGATAACAAACAAGTCTGCAGTGATGATCACTGATCCCACAATAGTGAGGATAGGATATCCACTGATTGCTGCTGTGAAAATGATGAACAGCATGATGCACCAGATGGTACCAAGAACAACCTCACACTCAGTGTGCAAGCTTGGAACAGACATCAATATGATGGTAAGTTACAAGCCTGCAGAGCTCATAACCTATGGAAATACCACAGGTATATCCACATGTTGTTACAAATTTCTTCCTTCATTGTTTTGTCTTCCTTTTATCTCTCTTTTCCTGCCTACATACTTGGAGGGGCAACCTTTCATTTCACTACATCTATTTCTTGATGATAACCGGTCCAACTCACTTATCACTCATCAAGTTATCTTGTTGACCAGCCATCTCTTTTATGGACTTATCTCTCCTCTGTTGCTTCTCTTATAGTGACCAGTGTCCCCAGTTATCTCCAGATAGTTGATTTCCTTCTTTGTCTCTTGATCTGTGCACACCACTCTTATCCTGTTTAAAGTATTACTCCCACTCCTGTAAAACTCATTCAGAATCTGCACAATACTAGCATATCTTCTGGGTTATCCTCGGTCCTTGGGACATCCATCACCAACTCTTAAGTTTATCTCTTCATTGAGCATGCTCTTCATGAGCAGATCCCTCTGAAAACCTTAAGAGTTATCCTAGAAACCCTTTGTATATGCTATGCGTAACAAAAGATTCTGAATCTCCCTCAGTCCCACCTCTCTAGGTGAAGGACTCCCCCACAGTCACCATGAGTAATCCACAAGAACCCCTTGACCCTGAGACCTTTGACATCGAGGTTGACCCAAGAGAAGAAGCAAGCACTTCTGCTCTTCCTTTCCACAACCCATACCAGATCTCCGATATCCCCCAGAAACCTCCAAAACAAAGAAAACCTCATACCACCCCTGGAATTAACCCCTTGACTACTGCCACCCAAGCCATTGCACCAACCCCTATCCAACCCACTATGGCCAAAGATGCCAAGCTAAAAGCAGCCCTCCCCACCGACTTCTCAGGAAAGTCCACTGGTGCTTCCAGGTGGATCAAAGTCATGAAAGCTTACTTCACTCTAAACTCCACTCTGTATTCCACTGATGAAGGAAAGATCATGACCACCCTCAACAAAATGAGTGAAGGAAGAGGGGCCTCCTTCACTGAAATGTGGTATGACAGGGTGGCTGACCCCAACACCAAACCTGCAGAGAAGACCTTTGCCTACTTTGCCACTAACTTTGAAATCACCTTCTACCCCTTCAACACCAAGGCCACTGCCCACCTTGACTTATCTAAACTTGTCCAGAAGTCCTCCCAGAAACCTGACAAAACCCAAGATGATGGATTCCAATAGTACATCACTGATTTCCAGAACCTCATTAGTAAAGCTGGCATCACCGAGGACATCATCCTCATCAACCTATTCTCCCTAGGAATTGACCAGAAGCTTGCTACCATGATCCTTTCCATGGCAACCATTCCCACCACTATCACTGACTGGATCAACCAAGCCAAAGTCTTCCATGCACAGAAGATGTGCATTCTAGCCCTTCGGGAAGGACGTCCCCAACCCTCCTCCTTCTTCCAAAAGAATCCTCATTGGGATCCAAATGCCATGGACATCAATAGCATCACCATCAGCAAACTTACCCTGATTGAATGGGCCAAGTGCATCAAAGAGGGATGATGCTTCCAATGCAGAAAGACTGGCCACAATGCCACTGAGTGTAAGGAAACTTCCCTCCCTCAAAAATCTCCTCACCCTCTGTACATTCAAACAACCACTGGACTAACCACCGCTCCTCCCACCCCTTCCCCCACCAAGACCAACCTGGAGGTCTACATCAATGCCCTCAAAACCTCTGGGAAGGAAGGGAAAGAAATTCTCACCACTCTAAAGATGTGCTATGAAGAAGAACCTGTGGAAGAGATCACCTCAGTCCACCTAGAACAAGTTAAGATCATCTGGGATTTTTAAAGAGGAGAGCCACCTTGACATCGTCTCTCTCTACCTCTCATGTACTTGTAGCACTATTGAACAATTGAACCTTACATCTCCTAGTTCAACTACAAGGAAAGAACAAAACTGTCAAAATCTCAGCCCTCATTGACTCTGAAGTCACTGGAAACTTCCTCAACCTTAGCCTCCTGGAAAAGGACAACTTTCCCACAACACCCCTCCCAGATCCCATCATCACATATAATGTAGATGGAACTCCTAATCAACAAGGAACCATTACTCAAACTGCCTCCATCCCCTTCTCTTCAGGATCCTTCTCTGACCAAGAAAGACTCATGGTAACCAAACTTGGTCATCCACAGGTTATCCTTGGAATGCCTTGGCTTCAAAAGCTCAATCCAACCATAAACTGGAGAAAATTCTCCATATCTCTTCCCCCCACCTCTTCCCATGAGATCAACTATCTCTCACTTTGGCTAGGAAAAGATGTAGACCAGGAACTTGCTGAATTGGTAACACTTAGGTATCCTTCTGAAAAAGACGGGTCTCTTCATGAGTATCATCTTCAGAAGGATATTGAAATCAACAGAACTACCACAGAACCCTTCCCCCTCTCAAAGAACTCCTACTGAACTTCTGCAAAAACTTCATTGATGTCTTTTTGGAACAAACTTATAATGAACTTCCTTCCCATCAAACCTTCAATCATACCATAGAACTCAAGGATACTTTTGTCCCAAAGATCACCAAGGTCTATCCACTCAACCCCCTGGAAAAGGAAGTTTGTAAGGAGTTCATTGAAGAACACCTCAGAACTGGTCACATCATCCCCTCTAAATCCCCCCAAGCTACCCCTTTCTTCTTTGTCCTAAAGAAATCCAATGGGAAGTCAGACCCAAAGAAAGATCTTTGCCCTTGCCAAGATTATCGTTGGCTCAATAGTCACACCATTCACAATGCCTATCCACTTCCTCTGATCCCTGAACTCATTGATGATATGAAAAGCACCAATCTCTTCACCAAATTCGATGTCCGCTGGAAATACAACAACATCTGCATCAAGGAAGATGATCAATGGAAAGCTGCCTTCATCACCCCTTTTGGACTTTTTGAGCCCACTGTCATGTATTTTGGTTTCTGCAATGCCCCTGCCACATTTCAAGCATTCATGAACCATATCTTCACTGACATGATCATGGAAGGATGGCTCAAAATTTACATGGATGACATGGGGATCCATACCCAGGGATCTCTTACCCTCCACCATGAACATACTAGACAAGTCCTATTACACCTTAGAGAACACTACCTCACCCTAAAGATATCCAAATGCTTCTTCAACCGTCCCACCATAGAATACTTAGGACTCATCATCAGCCAATGACAAGTGAGAATGGACCCTTCAAAATTATCCATCCTAGCAGACTGGAAACTGCCCACTTCAGTCAAGGGGGTCCACTCCTTCCTTGGATTTGCCAACTTCTACCAAAAGTTCATCCCAAATTACTCCAACATTGTTGCCCCCCTCACCATCCTCACTCAGAAGGAACAACCCTGGGTCTGGGGATCCCTCCAAGATAAATCATTTGACTCTCTAAAATCCTTATTCACCTCTGCTCCTGTCCTTTTCATCCCAGATGTCACCAAACCATTCTCTATCATGACCAATGCCTCTCTCCTTGCAGCAGGAGGTGTCCTGATGCAGCAAGATAGCAACAGTGACCTCCATCCCTGTGCTTACTTCTCAAAAACCTTCTCCCCTGCTGAATGGAACTATGACATCTATGATTGAGAACTCCTTGCTATGATCCTTGCCCTTTCAGAATGGAAACACTACCTCCAGGGAACCCTTCATCCAGTCAACATCATAACTGACCACAAAAACCTGTCCTATATCTGTGACCCAAGAAAATTCTCTCATCAACAAGCTTGCTGGTCCCTCTTCCTTCGAGATTTCCACATTAACTGGGTAGTCACTCTAGGATCTAAGATGGGACCCACCAATGCTCTCTCTCAGAAAGACTTGATTGACACCAGTGATGATAACCTCCATGCCTCCATAGCCCCTGAACCAATTGTTATCCAAGCCTTTGACCTCACTCTTGTCCATCACATTTGCGATTCATCCTCCTCCAACCCCTTTATCCTAAAAGCTCTTGCCACCCTTGACGAAGGATTCCCCCTTTTTACCCATACCTCACTCAAAGACTGGGCCTTCAATAATGGTCACCTCTACTTCAAAGGTCGTCTCTATGTCCCACCTTCCTCTCAATCCTCCCTCCTCTCCTCTATTCACTCCTCTCCTCTCTCAGGCCATATGGGAATCTTTTGCACTAAGAACATCCTCAAATGTGACTTCTGGTGGCCTGGCCTATCATCCTTTGTCAAAAGCTACATAGATGGCTGCGCAGTATGCCAACAGAACAAAGTCAACATCCATCCTACCCACCCTCCCCTCTGTCTATCCCCATCACCTCTTCCCTCCCATTCAAACACCTTTCTGTTGATCTTATTACTGACCTCCCCCCCTCCAAAGGGTTTGATTCTGTGCTAGTCATGGTCAACTACCTTAGCAAGGGGGTGATTCTCATACCCTGTAACAAAACGGTCAATGCAGCTGGAGTAGCCCAACTATTCTTTGACAATGTATTCAAATACTTTGGCCTCCATGACTCCCTTGTCTTTGATAGAGGCCCTCAATTCACCTCTGCCTTCGCCAGAGAACTAGCCAGAATCCTTAGATACAATGTCAAACTATCCACCACTTATCACCCTCAAACTGATGGACAAACTGAATGAACCAATCAAGAACTTGAAATCTATCTCCACATCTTCTGCTCCAACAACCCCACAACCTGGGCTTCTTATCTCACTGCCACTGAATTCCACCACAACTCCACCCCCCACTCTTCTACCAAGAAATCCCCATTCTTCCTCCTCTATGGTTATGAACCCCACTCCTACCTATTCTTGGAAAAGACCTTCCTCCCTGCCTTGAAAAATCGACTCAAATCCCTGGACCTCATCAGAAAAGAAGCTCTCACTGCCCACCAATCTGCACAAAGGATCATGCCCTTCAGAATATCTGAAACATCTCCATCATGGAAAACCAGAGATAAAGTATGGTTGGAAGCTACTCACCTTCAATTGAAATACCCCTCTAGGAAACTATGCCCCAAACATTTGGACCCCTTTGAGATCACTAGGGTACTATCTCCCCTGGTATATGAACTCCATCTCCCTCCCACCTGAAAGATCCATAACACCTTCCATGCATTCCTCTTATCTCCCTATTGCACTTCAGCAGCATATGGTCCTGCCTTCATGTCCCCTCCACCAGATCTTATAGACCAAGAAGAGGAATATGAGGTAGAAGCCATCATTGCCCACAAGGGTCCTAGCAACAGATGGAAATACCTTACTGCTTGGAAAGGGTATTCATTGTCAGAAAACACCTGGGAATCCAAATCCAATCTCTGCCATGCCAGTAAAATTCTCTCTAAATACAAGTCTCTCCATCACCTCTGACTTCCCACACTTCCTCTTGTGAGTGTGCTCTCTGTGAGCAGATTCCTCCCAGAGAAAAGTGTATCCCCTCTACATGTTCTTCTACAACAAAATCTTACCCACCAGCCTACTACTCCTCATTCTTGTCCTCTGGTTCCTTGCCCTATACCTCACTCAGTTATTTCCCTCCAAATAGCAAATGCAATTTCAGCTACTCCCTCCCCCCTTATAACATCCCATACGTAGTCTTTGCCATCCTCTTTGTGGTGATCTGGATCTTTACTGTAACCTACTTTCTCTTGGAATACCATTGTCGACCTCAACTACATCTCCTCTCAACCCCATTCTAACCATGTCAGTTCCCTCATCTCCCACTTCTGCCTCTCCTCTTAGAAACTGACCAGTCAGACCCTTCCTACTCCCCAACTACTAGGCATGCTTACTCTATGCAGCTATTCTCGACAATCCAACCCTGACCCTCCTCATTGAAAATGACCCCTTGTTTCAAATGGATGAGATAAGTCAGGAGCTCATCCAATTATGATCATGTACTACACACTCTCCACCTCCATGGCTTCAGCACTTTTGTTGAAAGCATCTCCCTGATCCATATCTACCCAACTTTTTATCGCTACTTCCTCCTCATGCCACAAGACCAAAGAGACGCTTACCTACTCAATTCTGTTCCCTCTTCTTATAATCCTTCTTCTCCTCTGCTTCCTGTCAATGCCCCCATGTCACTAGCCTCCCGACTCTCATCTCCTCCTCCTGACACTCCCACCATAGTTGCCACCAATGATGAGGAAGACACTTTCTCCTCTTCTTTGGAAGAAAGTACCATCCCCATCCCATGCGATGCCTCCCAATATATCAACCTTCCAAGTGGACAACAAGCCTTATTCTCCCCCTTTTGGGCTCTCCCTAGAGCTCCAGCCCTCACATGTGCACCTGCAACTTCCTCTACCAGGTGCTTCTATTGTAATACACAAGGTCACTACCTTGAGGACTGCCCAAATTACTGATGTCCTAACTGCAACCTCCCTGCTCCTGGACATGCCTCCACTTCTTGTCTTAGGGTCCAATGCAATTACTGCCATAACTAGGGACATGCAGCCTGCTTCTGCCCTCATAGTAACTGTGGTACTTGTCGTCAACTGGGTCACGTCGCAGATGAGTGTCCATTTGAACTTCTATCCCCCTCTCAACAGATGGCAATCTACGGAGGACCTTCATTCCCTCCAGTCTGATGGATGGACAAGTCAGGGATTAGTGATTGAATCTGGGGCTCAATTGTATGGAAGGGGTAATGTTACAATTTTCTTCCTTCATCATTTTGTCTTCCTTTTATCTCTCTCTTCCTGCCTATGTACTTGGAGGGGCAACCTTTCATTTCACTACGTCTATTTCTTGATGATAACTGGTCTGACTTACTTATCACTCATCAAGTTATCTTGTTAACTGGCCATCTCTTTTATGGACTTATCTCTCCTCTGCTGCTTCTCTTATAGTGACCAGTGTCCCCAGTTATCTCCAGATAGTTGATTTCCTTCTTCATTTCTTGGTCTGTGCACACCACTCTTATCCTATTTAAAGTATTACTCCCACTCCTGTAAAACTCATTCAGAATCTGTGCAATACTAGCATATCTTCTGGGTCATCCTCAGTCTTTGGGACATCCATCACTAACTCTTAAGTTTATCTCTTCATTGAGCATGCTCTTCATGAGCAGATCCCTCTGAAGACCTTAAGAGTTATCCTAGAAACCCTTTGTATATGCTATGCATAACACATGTGCAGCTGAGGGCAATGCAGGGAAAGAGTGGGCCTGAAGTGGGAGATACTCACTTCTAGGAGAGTGAGAAGTTGTAAAGCATATAGCAAAGTCTTGAATAGCTGACTGGGTTCCAAGTAGGAATAAGACTTATATTATGAGAGTGAGACCAGTCCTACTTATAGTGAACCATGTCTGTGTGTACATATGTACATCTCTATTGTAATAGGTAAATCCATGGAACATCATGGAATGCCATGGAAGGTATGAGTAATACATTTGTAATGTATTTGAAATGTCCTGGGTAATACCAAGACATTTCTCAGTCAGCTATTGTCCTATTGGATGATAAGATATCTGTTATCTATGATGTCATATATGATGAGTAATAGACATAGCATAATGGCCTCTGTCTGGGCCTGCCTAGAATCATGGTAGTTGATAAGAAAGATATGATATGAATACCATGATTCCTGATAGTCCAGACTGGTGTCAGACTTGTCAGTGATGATGGCAATGATGACAGCAATGGTGATGGTGAGGGTGATGGCAATGATGGCATGGGTGATACAGACAGTGGTGGTGATGATGGTGTCTGCAGGATACTTTTGATGTGGACCAGACTCAGTGTGTGATGGGTTCCTCTCCCCTTCTCATATCTGGAGTAGAGCTTCAGGATGGTGATGATGAATGACTCCCAATTGGGTGGGATGGCCTCGGCTTTGGGAAGTGTTTCCCAGAGCTCTGCCTTGTCAAGCTTGGCATAGCGGATTGTAGCTTGGGTCAGTGCAGACTTTGGTAGTCTGACCAAGTTGACTAGGTCTTCAATGTTGTCTAAAAAGTTCAGGAGGTTAGTCAGGGTCCCATTGAATAGGAGTGTGTCAGGTGATCCATGGATTGGTAGTCTGAGGAACAGGTTAGTCATTGTGATGGATTGGGTATGTTCAGCCAGTTCATGCTAAAGATGGACTCAGTATGTAAATGGTGGTGAAGGCATAGAAAAAAGGGACATGGATATGTGTTGAACTAGAAGGCAGTGCGGTATGACTCAGGAAATGGTGTGTATGTAAGGATATGGTAAGAAAGCAATGATTGTTATCTGGAAAGGGATAAATGGTAATGGATGGCTAATGGAAGTGGTCTAGAGCATCGGGTAATGAATGCAACGATCACAAAGGTTAAAGACAACAGCTGGAAGTAGTCTGGGACATGAAGAAGTGGGCTGAAACAGGATAAAGGTGAATGTGAAAAAAAAATACTTCATGTGGGTATGTACATATGCCCTTGGTGTGTTTGCCTCAGGATCAATAAGAGAAAAAGGACCATGAAAATTTCCAGGACACCTCCAGAACCTCCCTCACAGTGGGCTCCAGTTGTAGAAACAATGGAAAGTTCAGTGGTAACTTTCCTATAAGTGAAGGGTATGTTTGTTCATCCCTATAGGAAGGTCCAAAAGGCAGAGGTGGAATGCCAGATAGGAGTGGTCCACAGATGGGATGGTCCAAAGATGGTCCAGACCAGGAAAAGGTAGTCCGATGGTATGAGTGATAGTCCAGACTTGTTAGTCTGAGATGAAAGGCAGTCAGTGACAGTGAAGATGATGAAGACGTGCAGATGGGTGGATGTGCAGTGCAGAAGATATGTGTGAAAAGATCCCAAAGTAAGATCCAAAAGTAAGTTGTATTCCAAACCAGATATACAAGACTTTATAGTCTGGGCATATCCCAGACTGTGAAGGATCGACATGTAAATGACATATGAACTCTAAAAAGTGGAGGAAATATGAGATGATGTATAATGATGTCAGTGACATATGTCCGAGACTGCAAAAGGGTATATCAAAATACTACAAAGTGATAAGACAAAACTGACACAAACCAGTGAAGAACAATGAACCCAGCTTCTATGGAGAAGTCCAGGTAGTATAAAAGGTGAGGGGTGCAATGGGTTCATCCCTAAAGAGGGTTTGAGGTGGAGGTGAAGTGCTGGAAGGGAATGGTCCAGGAGAGAGGATATTCCAGACATGTGTCCAGAGAAGAGAATGATAGTCTGGTGATGAGAAGGGTAGTCCAATGGTAGATATGATAGTCCAGACACATGAGTCCAAGGGGAGAGTGACATGGAAGATGGTGGAGACAATGACAGCGATGAGTATATGCATGTGTGCATGCATGGAGAGGATCCTGTGATCCTCAGAAGTCAAAAGATGTATTTGAAAACCAAAGGTACAAGACTTTATAGTCTGGGCATTTCCCAGGACTGTCAGGGATAAGGAACATGAACTCTTATAGAAATACCACAGGTATATCCATGTATGCAGCTGAGGGCAATGAAGAGAAAAAGTGGGCCTGAAGTGGAAGATACTCACTTCTGGTGGAGTGAGAAGTTGTAAAGTGTATAGTGAAGTCTTGAGTAGCTGACTGGGTTCCAAGTAGGAATGAGGCTTGTATTGTAAGAGTGAAGACTGGTCCTACTTATAGTGAACTGTGTCTGTATGTACATGTATACATCTCTATCGTAATAGATAAGTCCATGGAACATTAGAGAATGTTATGGAATGTATGAGTAATACATTGGTAATGTATTTGGAATAGTCTTGGTAATGCCAAGACATTTCTCAGTCAGCTGTCATCCTATTGGATGATAAGATATCTGTTATCTATGATGTCATATATGATGAGTAATGGATATAGTGTAATGGCCTCTGTCCAGGCCTGCCTAGAATCATGGTAGTTGATAAGAAAGATATGATATGAATACCATGATTCCCAATAACTCTAACTATAAAACAAAGTGAAGGCAATGACAAATGATAGCAATAAATGATGACAATGAATGGAAGGAGTAAAAATAGCTACTTGTGAATGATACAAAAGAAGACTGACAAAGACCAAATGAAAGGACTAATAGACTGGATGGGACTAACCAAGGACTAAGAGACCAGGTGAGGAAGGATGGACCAGACTAGGTAAATGATGACTGGATGGAGTGTACATGCCAAGGGATAGTCTGTAGGATGTGGTGAAATTGTGGACTATGACAAGAGACATACAAGTCTGTACACCAGACTAAGATGACATGGATCAGATTGACACAGATTGACTGGATTGACTTTGGACTGGCACGGACAGACTGGATAGACCTCAGATGTATTCCTATATGAGAACAGAGATCCTCAGATCTCTACATTGGAACCTTCTATCCAAACTTGGTTTAACACTCAAAGCTGTACCACTTCTTGTGGACAACCAAGGTGCAATCTTTCTCACTTCAAACCCAGCTCAGGAAGGATGATCCAAGCACATTGGAATCTCATATCACTACATCTGAGATGCCATCCAGGAGTTTGGAGAGATATCCTTGTTCTACATTCCAACACAGGAGCAACTTGCAAATATCTTTATGAAGAACCTCACATGGCAGAAATTCAAGCTGAACCACACATACATCAGACTCACACCATATCTCAAATTGCAATTGAAATAGTGAGGAGGAGTATTGGGAATCATGGTGTTCATATCATATCTTTCTTATCATCTACCATGATTCTAGGTGGGTCTGGACAGAGGCCATTATGCTATCTCATTTACTCATCATATATGACATCATAGATAACAGATATCTTATCATCCAATAAGATGACAGCTGACTGAGAAATGTCTTGGCATTACCAAGACTATTTCAAATACATTACAAATGTATTACTCATAAGTTCCATGACATTCTCTAATGTTCCATGGACTTACCTATTACAACAGAGATGTACACATGTACATACAACCATGATTCACTATAAGTAGAACTGCTACTCACCCTCATAATACAAGTCTTATTCCTACTTGCAACCCAGTCAGCTATATCAAGACTTTGCTATATGCTTTACAGCTCCTCACTACTCTAAGAGGTGAGTATCTCCCACTTTAGGTTCACTCCTTCCCTTGTTGCCCTCAGCTGTACATATGGAATATACCTGTGGTATTTCCATACTGGTGGCTCAAGATTAAGACATGGCTTGAGGTCAATGCAGACATCATCAAACCCAAGTCCTATGCTGCTATAGTTGCTGTCTTGTCTTGCATGCAAGGAACCTGAGCTGGGATCTTTGCATCACAGCAACTAGAGCAAGGGAGGACTTGCACCTGGAATGAACCAGTAACTGATATTGAGAAACAATTTCACCCCACTGCCAAACCAGACTGGGCACTTAGGAAACTTTGGGCCCTTAGGCAAGGAGATATGAGAATCTGTGACTTCCTGGACCAATTTGACAAACTTGTCAGCAAGGCAGGTATTGGAAACTCCCATGCCATCAACATCCTAGAGCAAAATATGAACCTTGACATCAGAGATGAAGTCATTTGCTCAGGGAAACATGACTATGAAGACAAAGCAGGCTACCTCACTGCTATCAGAGAAATAGCAGAGAAGCTAGAAATCATGTGCTTCCTCTGAAGCAAGAAAGTAGGAAGCAGTAGCTTCAGTAAATTTACACCTCACTACTCAAACCCTACTCAAGACCCTAATGCAATGGATGTTGATGCAATGCATTCATGGCCCCATGACTCAGAAAGTGATAATGAGTACATTGAGGGCTTTGAAAGCAAGAAACCTATCTGAAAGAGATTTGATGGATGCTCTAACTATGGAGGAAAATGACATCTAGGAAAGGATTGTCCCAAATCTTCCACTCGATGCAGAGAATGTAATTGGTCTAGAGGAGACCACAAGAAGACTTGCTCTAAGAATCACAAGATACAAACCTTGGACATTGATACTCCCTCTGGCAAGGGAAAAGTCACTGCAGCTTGAATAATCTGGATGTTCAAGTTGCCAATCAGGAATGTAATAACAAGCACTCTAGTCATCTAAATTATAGTCAAATGGGGTCTTCAATAGATTTGGAGCTTGACCAGGGCTCCACACTGGCACTTAATTCCATTCAACTGAAACTACCAATCACAGAAAATGCTAGGATATGCTCACTTAATAGTAGAGAGATTACTCTAACTGTTGAGCTATCACCAATCAGACATAAAATCCACCACATAAAAACCAGAACCCTACTGGATAGTGGTGCAAACCAGATCAACCTGCCACTTCTTCAGCTTTCCCAACCTATACCAGTATATAATGTTGATGGAACACAGAACACTGCTGGAGATATTACCCACTACACTGAAGTTATCCTAGAATTTCAAAATCATTGAGAAAGGGTCACAGCAGAAGTAACTAGCCTAGGAAAGAACCAAATGATTCTTGGCTATACATGGCTTAAACTCCATAATCCAGTAATCAATTGGTCTAATGGAACAGTCCAAATGACCAAGTGTCCTTGGACTTGCCAATCATTCCAACCTAAGCTACCATTTGCTAAGGAACTAGAATTGTAGGAACAGCATTCTCTGGCATGCATCCATGCTATGAAACAAGATGAAACCCTAATAACCCCTGATTCTAAACCTGAGAAGCTCATTCCAAAGCAGTATCACAAGTATTTAACTGTTTTCTCAAAGAAACATTCTGAGTGCATGCCAATTAGAAAACCTTGGAATCATGCCATAGACCTAAAGGACACCTTTAAACCCACTAAGGGACATCCAATATCTCTATATCCAACAGAGCAACAAGAAGTCTCTGACTTCATAGATGATCAACTAAAGAAAGATTATATCAGACCCTTTAACTCACCACAAACCTCCCCTGTATTCTTTGTACCAAAGAAGGACAACAAGGAATGAATGGTACAGGACTATCACAAGCTAAATGCTGAAACAGTCAGAAACAACTACCCACTCCCCTTGATCTCACAACTAGTTGATAAGCTCAAGGGATTGCAATGGTTTACAAAGATAGACCTGTGATGGGGATATAACAATGTTTGAATCAAAGAAGGAGATGAATGGAAGGCTGCCTTCATCTGCCACAGAGGATCCTTTGAACCCCTAGTCATGTACTTTGATCTATGCAATTCATCTGCCACATTCCAAACCATGATGAATGAAATCTTTGCTGATATAAATGATGTTATGGTTGTATATATTGATGACCTCATGATCTTCACAAAGACCAATGATATCAAAGAACCTGAGTGTATTGTCATCAAAGTACTCCAATGACTACAGGAACATGACCTGTTTGCCAAACCAGAGAAATGCACTTTTAGTGTACAAGAAGTAGAGTTCCTAGGAATGATAGTCTTATGAGAGGGAATCAAGATGGACCAAACCAAGGTCAAAGCCATTCAGGAATGGCCTACTCCTAAAAATGTCAAGGGAGTATGCAGCTTCCTTGGTCTTGCCAACTTCTATTATTGATTCATTGAAGGTTATGCACAGGTTGCATGACCCTTGAATGATCTTACAAAGAAAGACACTCCATTTCTATGGACAGAGTCCCAACAAACTGCATTTGACATGCTTAAATCTCGCTTTCCTACAGCCCCTATCCTTGCATACCCTAATAATGATAAGCAATTTCACTTAGATACAGAT
>JBBPSV010000200.1:0-26766 GCA_038093795.1 Retiboletus fuscus
CACCAGCAGAGTATTTTTATGCTAAAATTGATTTATTTAGAGTCATCATGGTTCCCACAAGTTCAGAAACAAGTGATTCACACACTACGAGCAAATGCTGGTACTTGTGCCACACAAGACCCAACCCTGAGGCAAGAGTGGCTACAATCCAACTATTGGTAGTCATAAACAGGCTGGCAGCAAATTGGCTTCCACCCATCTTCCCAAACAGCCAGCCTTCATGGAACCATCCTCAAGTACCCTCAATCTCCACCAACTCTCCTTTGCAATCAACACTCCAAGTTCCCTCCCCAAGGCCTCTACTAGTAGCAATCCCAACATCATCCCTCCTTCCATGCCATCCAGTTACATTGCTGTGTCTTCTGCCGCCTCTGGTGGAACACATGTCACCAGCATCAGCCATGGGAAAAGGAAAGCAGAAGTGCCATCTAAATTATCTGAAGGCACTTGCAAATGCTCCTGTGCACCAATGGTCACCACTCAAGCACAACTAGAAGGCAGTGCAGTGATGCAAGATATTACCTCTGCTTTCAAGGACTTTTTGTGCATGATGTCCAATATTGGGAAACCTTTGGTAAAGATTCTGGAGACCAATCTCAGTCAAGCTGTAAATATCCTCAATGAACATACTGAACTCTTTGTACTTGACAGGATCACAATCAGTGATTATCTCACAAACAATGTGAATCAGGCCATAGTTTTTTGTAGTATGTCAGATATGGAGACATGGAAAGTCTGATTACAAGTAAAACTTCAGTCCATATGTGGCAGTTGATTCAGACAATACCTAGCTTCATTTTTTCTTATTGTTGTAACAATTTTGAGACATGATATGAATATCATGATTATTGGACACTAGTGCATGCTATTTCAATATACTACAAGAGTCTATGTTGGCAAAGGGTATGCTGATAGTCCGTCCACATCTCCTGGGCAATCTGATCTCACAGAGACTCTGCTTGCCACCTCTCTGCTGCATTGATGGGTCTGTCAGCTAGAGATCCAGTGAGTGCTTCATCGATCTCCTCCTCCATATCTCCATCACCATCAATGCCTCTTCCATTCTCATGCCCATCAAAGAAGTCAGGGTTAAATATTTCATCCAGATCATATCAGCACATGAAATTATGGAGTGCACACAATGCAGTGGGAATACATGCTTGAATATCCATGTCATATTCAGCAGGAATTTGGAGAAAATGCCAGCACCATTTCATTACACCAAAAATGTGCTCTATGATGTTCTGCAGAGCCACATGACATAGGTTGAAGAGTTCCCAAGTGTTTTGAGGACTAAAGAGAAAAAAAGAGTAAGATAAGGGATCTATTGATTATGCAAACATACTGTAGTCTGGCTTGTTGCCACTCCCATAAGTGGTAGTGCACGCCATGATACAGTACCATGCACACCATGGAAATGCCAAACCCAGCATCCACAAGAACATACTTTCCATCGGGAATACACAGGTCAGTTGAATGTGCAGTGCTCCAGAGAGCAGCATCAGCAGTCATGCCATTCCAGCTGGTGAGTACATAGGTGAAAAGGAAATCAAAATCACAACCAAAAAGATAGTTTTGGGATAGGAATCCCTTCTGGTTCTGCATGTTTGTGTGATTTCTCATAGGTACAAAAGCCCAGATGTAAGTACTGTCTACTGCACTGATGCAGTCTTTGAAAAATCAGAAGCAGGAATGCCCATCAATAGCAAGTGGTATTGGTGTGTTAGTGGAGGGAAAGATGACCTGCAATGTGTAAAAAGACAGTGATGAAAGGGAAAAGAGGATGTGTTTGAAGTATCTAGTAGAACTACAAGTTGGTTTTCAATGTGATAAAGCAGATAAGCTCACCTCAAGATTGTTTCCAGTGAATGTTGGAACTGCTCAGCAATGTGTCACATTGTGTTACATTTCTTTTCTTTCCTTGTCATGCTTCTACCCATGTCTCACATCTTCGCCTTGTAACACCTTGTCTTGCTGTTCGAGCCCCACTAGACGATACCTTTTTACCACTGTATTACTCATGCGTTCCATGATGTTCCATCAACTTCTATGCTATGTCAACACTGACTCACATTTATTCCTCAGCGTTCTTTCATATTCTTTTTACTTACCTCACACTCAGCTAGGCTCGTCTATTTAAACCGTAGCACTCGAACCTGTAACACTAAGCTTGATCTTCTCAATTCTATGAGTTACTGTGGACCTCATCTGATCCCAGTCTCTGTCCTCAACCACCCTTTGCTTTCATAGCAGGGTAGCCTTCTAGTAGCACCATGGCTAGAAGTACTTGACGTTGTCCAAGCTTCTGACATCCCTAGTCTGCTTGACTCCTTGAGATCACACCTAGTCCATGGCAAAGCACAACAAAAGATCAAGCTTCTCTCATGTGGACTACCTCTGTTGTAGCTCTATTTCCCACTACATTCTCAAGCGTGCTCTCCATGAGCAGATACCTCAAATCCCTCAAACAACATAGCTTCACAGCAACCCACCATCAACCCTCACTGGTCCAAACCTTGAGAACCACCCCCCACCAACCTATCTGAGTCGGAAGGACCCTAGGACTTGTCTTTTTCTCTGGAATCCAACCTGGACCTAAACCTTCACACCATCTTTGGACAAGAAGAAGAACTCACCCTTTGGCATCAATTCTCCTCAGGATTAAATATCCCAAGAGAACCCACTCCACCGTCTCCAACCCCCCAAACTTGTAACCCTCCTTTTAGAGGTCTCCCTCTCTCATACCAACCCCCACCAGCGACCCCCGCCTAACCAACCATGCCCCCTGTGGCATCTAAACCCACAGAACTCTGTCTGGGAACACTGGAAGACTTTGATGGATCATTCACCAAAGCAGAAGACTGGCTCGGGACCGTTATGTTCTACCTTGCTGTGAATTCTGAAGTCTATGACACAGATGCTAAGAAGGTAGCCTATGCCCTCTCTTTCATGAAAAAAGGATCTGCAAAGGTATGGGCCACTACTTTCAGACAAAAGATTCTTGCCCAGGCCACACTAAACCTTGGAACCTACACTAACTTCTGCAACGCTTTCTTCAAGTCCTTTGTTCATAAGGACACCATCACCTCCAGCCTTCACTGGCTTGCAATGACCAAGATGATGAAGAACAAACACAGAGACTACTCCCCCTCCCTTACTGAATATACCACCTGCTTCCAAAACCACATTGCTATCTCCAAGGTCACGGATGCCAACGTCCTCATCAGCTACTTCACCATTGGAATCCCAGAACCCCTCATGTGGAAGATCCAGTCCATGGAAACTCCTTCAGACAAAATTGAGGACTGGTACACTAAAGCTGCCCACTTTGCCACTATGAAGGAGTGAGCAAGGGACCTGGCAAAACAGGGAAGTGGAAAAGTTTTCCATGGTTTCCATTCCTCTGCAAAAGCTGCCACTCCAGACCCTGATGCCATGGATGTGGACTCTGTCTGCACCACCCCAATCCCTAAATTAATCCCTGCCAAGAGAAAGCAATGTTTTGAAAACAACCTTTGTTTCCGATGCCAAAAGGGGGGACATTAGTCTGCTAATTGTCCTGAGTTCCCTAAGGGAAGAAAACCCTGGATCAAAGCAGTTGCCACCTCCAACCTCCTGAAGCTGGAGGAAATTCCTGATGATGAAGATGAAGATGAGGAGGGGATGGGTATCAGAAGGGTCTCCTTTTCTCAGGATTTTTAAGGAGGGGATCTGCCACAATGTCTAAGTCCCCCAGTGCCTTGGTACTTGTAACTTCTACTATGAAATCCATGCAAATTCCAGTACAAGTGATCATTCCATCGCACACCCTACAAACTGTTGACATCAGGGCCCTAATTGACAGCGGAGCCAATGTCTGCTGTATCAACTGGGGTTTCACTAAGAAACATCAAATTCCACTAATGAAACTTGACCAACCAGTCTATGCCAAGAATGCTGACAGCACTATCAACAACAAAGGAACCATCTGGTACACTGCTGACATCTTTGTCTCCACCGAAGGACTGGTCCATTGTATTTCCTGCCACATCATGCACTTAAGTAAGGACAACCTATTCCTCAGAGTCCCCTGGTTACAAAAAGCCAACCCCACTATCAACTGGGCCAAACGGACCCTCCAAATTGCCAAAACTACCAATGAATCTAAACTCCTCTTTTCCCTTCACCAAGGGGCTTACCTATGCCAGGAAAAACTCCTTGTCCTGCCAAAAATGCCTCCTCATCATGTCTTTGTTAACTCAGTCCAAGATGAATGCCTTTACTTGTATAATGGCTGGGAAGACAAATGCGACTTTCTAACTTGGACCCATGACCAGTACACTGTAAACTGGATCATTTGGTGTGGGTCTTGTTTTATCCCAGCCCCTGTGATCTCTCGCCTCTCCATTGCCTCCAGCCTCACCTTATCCCTGGAAACACCAGTTGTGTCCTCCCTCCCCAAAGAGTATATTCAATACAAAGAGGTCTTTGTAGAAGAAGCAGCCAATGTTCTTCCTCCATCTCGCCCTTATGACCACACTATCAATCTCTGTGAAGACTTTGTACCCCGGATCACTAAAATCTACCCCCTTTCCTTGGATGAACGACAGGCTACAGACTGGTTCATTGATGAGAATCTAGCCTCTGGAAAGATCTCTCCTTTGAAATCTTCCCAAGCTTCCCCCTTCTTCTTTGTGAAGAAGAAGGCACAACCTGGGCAAAAACCTGGCTTACATCCTTGTCAGGACTACCAATGTCTTAATGAACAAACTATTCGGGACACCTACCCCCTTTCCCTCCTCCAGGACTTCATGGATCATATTCACAGAGCGAAGGTGTTCACTAAGATGGATGTATGATGGGGATATAACAATGTTCACATCAAAAAAGGAGACCAGTGGAAGGCAGCCTTCATCATGCATCAGGGCCTATTCGAACCCAATGTCATGTTTTTTGGGCTTACCAACTCCCCTCCCACCTTCCAAAGGTTCGTGAAAAACTCATTCCAAGACCTCATTGCAGAAGGATGGTTGGTCATCTATATGGATGACCTCCTCATCTTCTCCCCTGATCAGAAGACCCACATGGAACAGACTCATCGGGTACTGCAATGAATGGAAGAGCTCCATCTCCACCTCAAGCCTGAGAAATGCTTCTTTGATAGAGACGAGGTGGAATACTTAGGAATGATTATCTGTCCAGATGAAATCGCCATGGACCCCACCAAGCTGGATGGAATAGCCCACTGGCCTACCCCCGCCTCTGTAAAAGATGTTTGGTCATTCTTAGGGTTTGCCAATTTCTACCAATGATTCATCCCAGATTACTCAACCATAGCCCAACCACTCATCAACCTCAACAAGAAAACCACCACTTGGTCCTGGGATCACTCTCACCAATCCTCATTTGACCTCCTTAAACAACGATTTGTGTCAAAACCTGTTCTCCAAGTCCCAGACCTTTCTGCCCCCTTGTTATGACTTGACCTGGCCTGTTTATTTCTTTCCTCTTCTTTTCCTTAGCTTAGTCTCGATGGACAGCCATCTGTCTTGTCTGGCACTACCCAGACTCCTATCCCATGGCACGTAGGGCATTATCCCATGGACCATATCATATGTTTCATTTCCAACTAACAACCCTGCTGTCATTGTCACTTCGGGTCGCTCTGACCGCTTCTCTGTTTCATGATTATCATTGATTGACAGCTGCTGCAGATCGACACTGATTGACAGATCCACAGTGGATATGACTTGCTTTGACTCATCCTGAGTCCTTATGCTTCCCCGAGTCACATCTCTCTTAGTTCCTTGTTCGTCCACTCATTCCATAGAATTCCATGACCTTCTATGGCTCAGGTATATAACCAGTAGTCTTTATGCTTGTACTCTTTAAGCTAGAGCTACTCAATCATACTTTGAGATAACTCCTATGCTCGATCTCCCAAGACTGGGATAAGACTCATCCTCTCCAGACTCATCATATTCTTCAGTGCTGAGCATGCTCTTCATGAGCAGATACCTTGCCCAAAGGTCTTAGTCATACCATAGCATCAAGAATGCTGGTACTCCTTAGTCCCAGAACCTACCCTTGAGTCTATGCTCGACCCTACCCAGGCCAAGCATAACAAAAGCTCTAGCTTACCACGTCGCAGCTACCATCGAGTAGGCCCTCCTCCTCAGCCTGACCACCTCTGATCTCCACCTCGTGGAGAGCCACAGAACAGCAAGCCACTGAATCCTCAGAATCATTGGACTCAGAAGCCTCTACAGAAGGATCTGATAACCCCAACCCTGACCTCAAACTATGCTCTCCCTCTGCAGAAGCAGAATCACAAGAACTCTCTAGATTACTGTCTCACCAGCTTTCAGCCAGAGCAGTTATTCCTTGTAGTCCCACCCCACTGTCACCAACTCCAATCACTCAAAGTGGTCACATATTCCCAGCCATGGCACCACCCACTGTCCAGCCCCAGACTCCCACTATGGGAACCAAGCCCATGGAAATCCACCTTGGAGTTCCTGAAGACTTTGATGGAAACCTCATGAAAGCAAAGCCTTGGCTACGCTCGGTACAACTGTACCTATCCATCAATGCCGAGATTTACAATGACAATGCTAGGTGAATCGCCTATGCACTCTCTTTCATGAAGAAAGGTACTGCTACCACTTGGGCTGGCACCTTCAGAGAATCCAAGGTATCAGGCGGAGGCTTCTCCCTCAGGAAGTGGTCCGATTTTGTTTCCGACTTTGAAGGAGTTTTCTTCCACTCAGAATCGGTTACCAATGCTCTCACTTGGCTTGCCACCAAGCAGATGATTCCAGGAAAGAAGGGCAAGTTTTCCCCTTCTTTGGCTAATTACACCACCCAGTTTAGGTCCAAGGTATCTGCCACAGGAGTAACCAATGATTCGGTTCTGGTCTCCTATTACTCTGTGGGTATACCTGAAGATCTGATGTTCGATGTTCTCCGAATGGAGAACCCCCCTACTAAAGTCGCCAACTGGTACAAGAAGGTGGCTCTCTTCAACTCCCACCACCGATGAGCCTGTGGGATTGCCCAGCAACACAAGAAACCCAGCACTCCGTATGTGCTGACTTACTCCAAGAAAGAAGACAAGGACCCTGATGCCATGGATGTCAATGTGGTCCATCTTCCCCCTAAGCTCACTGAAGCCAAAAGGCAGAAGTGCTTCAAGGAAGGCCATTGCCTCTGATGCCACCAGACTGGCCATATGGCAAAAGAGTGCAAGGCCTATGACTCATCCAAGAACCCCAAGAAGACCCAAAAGGTTAAGAAGGACAATATCCTGGAGCTAGTTGACTGCAAAGATGATGACGAAGTCGAGTCGGTAGCTAGAATCTCCTTCTCCTGAAAGGATTTTTAGAGCAGAGGACCCCATCAATGTGGACTCCTCCTAGATGTGCCAATGTACTTGTATCTGAGACATGCAAATCTATGCAAATCCCAGTTCAGCTCATCATATCTGTGCACACTCTCAAAGCTGTTGACACCCGCACCCTGATCAACAGTGGTGCCAATATCTCATGCATAGACTGGGATTTCGTGCGAAAGCACAAACTCCCCATCACTTGACTACCGAAACCCATCCCAGTTCAGAACATCGACCAATCTAGTAATTCTCACAGAGCCATCTGATTCACCTCTACCCTCTATGCCAACATGGGAGGGATCACTCAGAAGGTTCTCTTCCACATTATGTCCTGTGGAAGTGAGAACGTCATCCTTGGACTTCCATGGCTTCACTCCACCAACCTGAAGATCAATGGGTTCAAACAGACAATCAATATTTCTGAAACCTGTGATCAATCCAAGGTTCTTTTTCAGGAACACAACATCGCCACCTCTGAGTATAGTGATCACTTCAAAAGACCCAGCTTCAACTGGACTCCCCCACACCAAGTAAAGGTCAACTGTGTTGACCATGCTTGACTTTACAAATATCTTGACGAAGAATTGGAGAGTGAGTTCTGTCAGAGAGCTCATGACCACTATTGCATAGGCCAGATCCAACAGTATGGGTCACAGTTCTACCCCCTAGGCTCTCTGGTCATTGCCAAGATCACCTCTGCTATGCAACTCACACAAGCAGAGTTCAACAAGAAACCTGAAGTGACCCTCCCAGCAGAGTATGAGCAGTTCCAAAAGGTGTTCAAAGAATGACCAATTAGACAACTCCCACCAGAACAGACTTACGACCACAAGATTAACCTTAAAGAAGGCTTTGAACCCAAGATAGGCAAGCTATACCCACTATCCCTGCAGGAACATGATGCCACCGAAGTCTTCCTAGAAGAGAACCTCCGATCCAGTGCCATCCACCCCTTGAACTCCCCTCAAGCATCCCCTTTCTTCTTTGTCCAGAAGAAAGAACTCAACCCCAATGGCAACTCTAAGCTCTGACCTTGTATGGACTACCAGAAGCTCAACGACCAGATGATCCACAACACGTACCCCTTACCCTGGATCAATGACCTCATCAAAAGGTGTAGGATGCTAAGGTCTTCACCAAGTTTGACGTCCGATGGGGATAAAACAACGTCCAGATCAAGGAAGGACACCAATGGAAAGGTACCTTTCTCACCCATAAGAGCCTCTTCAAACCCATGGTCATATTCTTTGGAATGACCAACTCCCCCACCACATTCCAACGATTCATGAACGACTCGTTCTGGGACATGATCTCTGAAGGATGGCTTGTCATCTACATGGATGACCTCCTCATCTTTTCTCCAGATGAACAACTCCATACTGAATGGACTAAGTGAGTCCTTCAATGGATGGAGGAACTCGACCTTCATCTCTGCCTGTCCAAATGTTCCTTTGCCACGGAACAGGTTGATTACCTCAGCATGATCCTCTCCCCTGGTAAACTCGCTATGGACCCCATCAAACTTGACAGAATCACCTCCTGGCCGGTTCTGACCTCTGTCAAGGAAGTCTGGTTTTTCCTTGGATTTGCCAATTACTATCAGCAATTCATCCCGGACTACTCCACCATCGCTCACCCCCTCATCGACCTCACTAAGAAGATCCAACCATGGCATTGGAATCACTCGCAAGAGGCTGCATTTGTTACGCTTGGCCCGGGTAGGGTCGAGCGTAGACTCAAGGGGGTTCTAGGGACTAGGAGAGTACCAGCGTTCTTGACGCTACGGTACGACTAAGAGCCTTCGGGCGAGGTATCTGCTCACAAAGAGCACGCTCAGTGTCGAAGGATACGATGAGTCCGAAGAGGACGAATCTTATCCCGGTCTTGGGAGATCGAGCGTAGGAGTTATCTCAAGAAGGTGATTGAGTAGCTCTACCTTAGGGAATACAAGCGGAGAGACTACGGTTTATATACGTGAATCATGGAAGGTTATGGAAGCCCGTAGAACGAGCGGGTGAATGAGGAACAAAGGGAGATATGACTCGGGGAAACGTAGAGACTCGGGAGGAGTCGAGTCGAGTCATATCCGCTGCGGATCTGTCGATCAATGTCGATCAGAAGCAGCTATCTATCAAAGATTATCATGAAACAAGGAAGTGGCCGGAACAGCCCGAAGCGACAATGACAATGGGGTCATTAGTCGGAAATGAAGAAAGGAAGCAGTCCGTGGGAGTATCGACCTACGTGCTGCACGGGAGTAGTCTGGGTAACACCAGACGAGATGGATAGCGATCCATCGAGGCTAAGCTAAGTAAAATAAAGAAATGAAATGAACGGGGCCAGGTCAACTCGTAACAGCATTCCTCTGTCTAAAGGAACTCTTCCTCTCCAAACCCATCCTTCGACTCCCAGATCCTGCCACACCATTTGCCATTGTGACTGACACCTCTGGCGTGGCCATGGATGGTATTCTTTTACAAACCAACGAGAATGGTGCCTGGCATTCTTGCTTGTATCTCTCCCAGTCATTCTCCCCTGTAGAATGAAACTACAACATCCATGACCACAAACTCCTAGCTATCATTCACACCCTGAAATCTTGGCATCACCTCTTACACAGCTCCTTCACCCAAATCCAAGTCTTCACAGATCACAAGAACCTCATGTACTTCCAGGCCCCATAGAATCTCAATCGTTGCCAAGCCCACTGGTTGCTGGACCTCATGGACTTTGACTACAAGATGATTCATGTCCTGGGATCCCTTCTCACTGGCCCAGATGCCCTCTCTCGCCACCTGGATCTCCTTGCGCATTCACCAGACAACACTCAGACTGTCCTCCTACTGGACTCCACCATTGTCCGGCTTATTGATTCCGCACTCTGGGATCACATTAAGACTACATCAAAGGACGACCCCCTGTTTCTTCAGACGCTCCAAGCCTTTGACAACTCCATTTCCCCTGCCTTTCGCTCCCACCTCAGCGATTGGCAACTTCATGAAGGCATGCTAATCTACCAGGGTCACGTCTATATTCCCCCTGTCGCTGGACTACATAAGTCCATCCTCCAACGGTGTCACGACCATGAGTCTGCTGGCCACCCTGGCTTCCTTAAGACTTGACAGCTCATTGCGAGTGAGTTCTGGTGGCTTGGTTTGGCCCAGTATGTTCGCAAGTATGTCAAGGGCTGTGCCCTTTGCCAGCAGCACAAGGTCAACACCCACCCCACAACCCCTCCACTCATGCCCAACAAGTCCACCGCCATCTGCCCCTTCCAACAGATCTCGTGCGACATGATCACGGATCTCCCCGAATCCAACAGTTTCATGGCTGTAATAGTCTGGGCTGACTTTGTATCTTCAAAGGGGGCTGTTTTCTGCCCTACCACTAAGAATGCCACAGCAGAGGACGTCGCTGTCCTCTATTTTAAGAAGGTTTACCCCAGATTCAGCCTCTATGAGAAGATCATCTCCAATCGAGGCCCCCAATTTGCTTCTCACTTTGCAAAAGAACTCAGTAGGCTTCTCAGATGTTTCCTTGCGTTATCCACTGTGTATCACCCCCAGACTGATGGGGAAACTGAGCAGATCAATCAGGAACTCAAGACTTACATGTGGATCTTTGCAGGGAACAACCCCACCATGTGGGCTGATTAGCTGATCCATGCTGAATTTGCTTACAATCACTGCCCTCATTCCATCACCGGCAAATCCCTGTTTTACCTAATGATGGGATATGAACCCACTCCAGTCCCCACCATCCTCCTGCTCACGGACCTCCCTGCCATGGAGGATCATATCAAAGAACTCACCGCTGCTCACCAAGAAGCCCTTGCTGTGCACAAATTAACTAGGCAAGTCATGGCTTCTAAGAACAAGAAGAATTTCACCCTGTTTGAAAAAGGTGATCAAGTCTGGCTCAAGGCCAGGAATTTGAAATGCAACCTGACTCACCTGAAATTCGCCCTGAAATGTGAAGGACCTTTTACCATTACCAAGGTATTGTCCCCGATCACATACCAACTCTGCCTCCCCAAGACATGGAAAATACATCCGGTCTTCCATGCCTCACTCCTCACTCCCTACAAGGAGAACTCCGTGCACAGCCCCAACTTCCCATCACCCCCACTGGATCTTATCAATGGAGAAGAACAGTACAAGATTGAAAAGATCATATGACACTGGGGCTCCACTGTCAACCATCAGTTCCTTGTCTGCTGGCATGGTTTCACTGCTGCCGACGACACCTGGCTTCCCAAATGGGAGTTCAGACATGTGCAAGCAGTCCTCCGAAGCTATAAGAAGCTTCACCCCAAGGTCTTCCCTCCTTAGAACTCAACGTGCTGGTCTCTACATGAGAATCACCAACTGAGTCCTATTAGCCTTCTTTACACAACAGCATGTCTTACTCCCTGTCCACCGAATCTTCACTCACTGAGTCCTTGTTCACCAACTCCGCTCTCCCAGCCCTTGAGGGAGTCGATGAATCATCACCCCTTGCCCAGGAACTCTCTGCCCTCACTATCCATCCCCCCATGGTTCTCGCTGATGACTGTCCCAGTAATTCTGCCACCCTTGGGTGGAACACCACACCACTCCCTTGGCCCTCTGTCCTTGACGAGGAAGAGAAATCCAAGACTATCCTTTCTGTCAATGTACCCTGCTTTGCCTATTCCCTTTGGTCCAACCCACTGTCATGCAAGTCAGGATGCCTCCTTCAGACCCACCTCCAAGACTCCCATTTGGCTGCTACTATGCAGGCCCATTTAGACATAGATTCCCCTCTCAAATCCTTGTACTTAGCATTTTTACAGGTCTCGCGTCTCAACCCCATCGCCTCATTTACCTCCACCAATGCCCAGTCAGAGTTCTTCTCCACCCAGCTCCACCTTGTAGCCCGCCACATCTGCTCCTACCTCCTATCGGCCATGCACCAGCTCAACATGCTGAATTTTGTCGCTGACATTGAACGTTATTCCCAGGACCTCGCTAAGGCTGGTCTCCCTGCTCTCCCCATGCGACCCTCTCTTTCCATTGAAACCATTCTAGTTCCCTCACCTGCTGAGCCTATTACTCCGATACCATCTGCGTCATCCTCTCCATTATCACATAGTGAGGTGAAACTTATTGACTGACTCAAGAGAGTCCATCTCATGAATGAAGGTGAGATCAGCCTTACACCCAACCATCCCATGTACAATGCGTCCTGCTTTCACTGTCACCACCTTGGACACTGGCGCATTGATTGCCCAGAATACAAGTGCCCCTGTTGTCTCTGCATGCACCCTGGACACATCCAGAACCAGTGTCCCCTTCGTTGTCATCCCTGTCCCACCACACCATCCTCATCCTCATCTCACTCCTGTTAAGACTGAGTCAGATGGTCAAAGATAGACTGGTCCAAGCTTCTCCGAAGACCAATCTAGGTCCGGACTTCCTAATTCGGAAGTCCGAGATTTTGGACTTGAAGGGACTTGGCTTCAGTGACTCGGGTCAGAGTGCTGCGCCCTTGCTGTGGTCTCAGGTCCCAGTATTTCAGAGGATCAAAGTTCGGAGTGGATTCTTAATGTCATAAACAACGTCAAGGAGGAGGTTCAGAGAGTGGACTGAGGTTGTTAATCTAAGTCGATATTCAGACTGAAGAATACATGTGTATCTACAAGATTTATATATGAAGAAAGAGAACAGCATTAGTATCAGATTTGTAAGTAGTTCGGAAGTCCGGATGTTCGAAGACCAGAGCTGTGTTCGTAAGCGAGACACAGGTTCGGACAAGAATGTAAAGCGGGACTAATACTAAAGGAGATGGAATGATGTCATAAGTAAAATGTATCATAGTTCAGAAGTCTGAATGGAAGTCCAAGTGAAGCGGACTATCGGACTAGTGTCTAATGGGTTCGGACATGGTCAGACATGAGTTGGTATGGGATATGACAACTCCTCTAGCTCCTCCTGCTCATTGTGACAGTCACACTGCCCATGCCCCCACCCCTCGCATCCTGCATCCAGGACAAATCAGAGCTTGACTTTACGGATGACATTTGGGACGACACAGCCTATGCCAACATCACTGGTTCCCCTAACAGGGGCTACATCAATCTTTAGGAATCCTCAAGTGGCATTGAGGAGCGTAAGAGGGGGGTAATGTTATGACTTGACCTGGCCTGTTTATTTCTTTCCTCTTCTTTTCCTTAGCTTAGTCTCGATGGACAGCTGTCCATCTCATCTGGCACTACCCAGACTCCTATCCCATGGCACATAGGTCATTATCCCACAGACTGTATCATATGTTTCATTTCCAACTAATGACCCCACTGTCATTGTCACTTCAGGTCACTCCGACTGCTTCTCTGTTTCATGATTATTGTTGATTGACAGCTGCTGTGGATCGACACTGATTGACAGATCCGCAGTGGATATGACTTGCTTTGACTCATCCTGAGTCCTTATGCTTCCCTAAGTCACATCTCTCTTAGTTCCTCATTCACCTGCTCATTCCATAGAATTCCATGACCTTCTATGGCTTGGATATATAACCAGTAGTCTTTATGCTTGTACTTCTTAAGCTAGAGCTACTCAATCATACCTTTGAGATAACTCCTATGCTTGATCTCCCAAGACTGGGATAAGACTTGTCCTCTCTGGACTCATTGTATCCTTCAGTGCTGAGCGTGCTCTTCATGAGCAGATACCTTGCCCAAAGGTCTTAGTCATACCATAGTGTCAAGAATGCTGGTACTCCTTAGTCCCAGAACCTACCCTTGAGTCTACACTCGACCCTACCTGGGCCAAGCATAACACCCCTTTGCTATCTCCACCAATGCCTCCCTCTATGCATCTGGAGGAATCCTCCTACAAACTGATACCAATGGGGAATGGCACCCTTGCTCATACCTCTCTCAGAGTTTTGGCTTGGCCCAACAAAACTATGACATCCATGACCAGGAACTTCTCATGGTTCTTTAGGCACTCAAGGCCTGGTCCCATTATTTATGGGGGTCCCCTCATCAGGTTCAAGTGTTTACCAACCACAAGAACCTCACCTACTTCTGCAAACCCCACACCTTAAACCAGCGGCAAGCCTGCTGGCTGCTAGACCTAGTGGACTTTGACCTCAAGTTGATCCATGTGCTGGGATCGCAACTCTCTGCCCCCAATGCTCTCTCCTGACAAGCTGACCACTTCCCAACTCATGCACAGGACAACGCCCTTGTTACACTACTCCTGCCTTTCCTCTTTATCAATGTCATTGACATAGCCCTCTCCATGAAAATCTGCTCAACTTCTGCAGCCGATCCATTTGCTCTTATCTCCCTTCAAGCAGTTGATGAAAACATCCCCTCCGCATTCCATTCTCGACTCTCTGATTGGCAGAATCACGAGGGGGTGCTCACATACCAAGACTGAGTATATGTTCCCCCAGACAGGAATCTCAGAAGGGAAATCCTGCAGCGATGTCATGACCATGAAACGGCCAGTCATCCAGGGTACCTCAAAACCTACCAACTAGTTTCGAATGAATTCTGGTGGCCCAGCCTTGCTTCATTTGTTCAGAACTATATAGAGGGATGTGTGACTTGCCAACAATGCAAGGCCAACACTCATGCCACTGTTCCTCCCTTGAACCACATTGCTACCTCCGCATCTCACCCTTTCCTGTTATGACTTGACCTGGCCCCATTTATTTCTTTCTCTCTTTTTCCTTAGCTTAGTCTCGACGGATTGCTATCCGTCTCACCTGGCACTACCCAGGCTATTCTTGTATGGCATGTAGGTTGTTACCCCATGGACTGCATCATACATTTCATTTCCAACTAATGACTCCACTGTCATTGTTGCTTCAGGTTGTTCCGACCGCGTCTTCATTTCATGATAATCTTTGATTGACAGATCCACAGCGGATATGACTCATCTTGACTCATCCTGAGTCCTTATGCTTCTCCGAGTCATATCTCCTTTGGTTCCTTATTCTTCCACTCAATCCACAGGGTTCCATGACCTTCTATGGCTCGAGTATATAAATAGTAGTCTTTATGCTTGTACCCCTTAAGCTAGAGCTACTCAATCATACCTTTGAGATAACTCCTATGCTTGATCTCCCAAGACCAGGATAAGACTTGTCCTCAACAGACTCCTTGTATCCTTCAATGCTGAGCATCTCTTCATGAGCAGATACCTTGCCTGAAGGTCTTAGTCATACTGTAGCATCAAGAATGCTGGTACTCCCTAGTCCCAGACCTCACCCTTGAGTCTATGCTTGACCCTACCCAGGCCAAGCATAACAAAAGCTCTAGATTACCACATCACGGCTACCATCGAGTAGGCTCTTCTCCTCAGCCCAACCACCTCCGATCTCCACCTTGTGGAGAGCCACAGAACAGTAAACCACTGAATCCTCAGAATCATTGGACTCAGAAGCTTCCACCAAGAACTCTGATAACCCCGACTTAGACCTCAAGCTACACTCTTCCTCTGCAGAAGCAGAATCACAAGAACTCTCAGAATTACTGTCTCACCAGCTTTCAGCAGGAGCAGTTATCCCTTGCAGCCCTACCCCACCATCACCAACTCTGATTGCTCAAAGCAGTTGTATATTCCCAGCCACGGCACCACCCACTGCCCAGCCCCAGACTCCCACCATGGGAACCAAGCCCACAGAAATCCACCTTGGAGTCCCTGAGGACTTCAATGGAAACCTCACAAAAGCGAAGCCTTGGCTATGCTCAGTACAACTGTACCTATCTGTTAAAACCAAGTCAACTCCAAGGCTTATCTCCGAAACGTCGGAGATTGGGCCAAGACGTGGGGCTTCGGCTTCACTGTATGTGGTGCGCCCTTGCAGAGTTCAGCCCCTTACTTCGGGGTCAGAGGTCGGAGGGTCAGAGGCATCGAGCTCGATGTTGTAAACAATGATGAGGTTACAACTAGAAGTCAGATAGATGAGAGTCTTCAAGACTCAAAGGATTCGGGGGGTTGGAGCTGAGAATATAGTTGATATTTGAACTGAAGAAAGTACATGATTTGGAGAGGTTTATATACTAAGGTTTGGAGGTGTATTAGTAACATCTGAGTAAGGGTTTGTAAGTAGAATGAATCCAGGTACAAGTATGCCAAAGCAGTGTTTGGATGAAAGAAAGCCGGAGCTGTGTTACTAACGAGAGCATAGGATCGGATGCAAGTAAGTAGCGAGACTAGTACAGATATAGACAAAGTAACGTAATAGAAATGGAGAGGAACATACTATGAAAGACTGAGGTCAGACGTCTGAGAGGTCGGGGGTCCAAGCTGAAAGGAAGAGTATTGGGTTGGTCGAGTAAAGACTCGGGGGTAGGCTTGAATGTCCGAGTTTGGACTTAGCGAAATTTCTGGGATATGACAGTATCCCCCTCTTAGGCCTGAACCCCTGAAGGCCTGAAGCGAGGAACAATGCGGAGTGGCCAAGTCGGAGTCCGAAATTTGTGTTGATTGTTCTGGGGGCCTATATAAGTGGTCGTGCTCTGCCCTAGCTCTCCAAATTCCCATCCACCATGTCCAACTTTAACAACATCACCGAGTGGGCCAATGAGCATCTTAAGGAGTGCGAGGATGACTTGGAGGAACTGTGTGATGTGAAGCACAATGAGCGCAAGCAACATTGGGTGAAGGTGAAGGAAGAGGAGGCAAGGAGGAAAGCTGAGGCAGAGGCAGAGGTGCACCGAAAGGCGGCCAAGGAGGCTGAGAGGCACAGGGCTGAGGAGACTGTGGCCAAGAAATGGGTGAGTGCATGCCCGATCACTTGGGGGTTTATATTGATTATTGAAGGCCGAGCAAATTCGTGCCGAGCAGAGCATGGACAAGGGAAAGGGCAAGGAGGCCGAGTTGGGGCCTCAGGTGTGCCTTCAATGCTGAAGGTGCAACCTGAGCCTGTGCATCCTGCACAGGGGCAAGTTGACATCGTGCCATCCTTGCTACAACTTGAAGCTGAGGTGCCAGTGGGAGGATGAAGGGGAGGAGTCCGAGAGGCCAAGGATGGTCAAGAGGAAGAAGATGGAGGTCGAGGTGCCTGTGAGGAAGACGAAGAAGGCGAGGACTGAGGACTTGGAGGCAGGTCCAAGTGGATCGTCGGAGGCCGCGACGGGCAACATGTCAGCCCTGGTGGAGGTCCTTCGGGGCGTCACTGATGTCCTTAGGGACCTTTGCCAGGTGAGTGTCTGAGCCAGGCACAGGATCGACTGCCAGAACCTGCTGCTACAGCAGCTGGTCGAACTGAAGGCGGAGGAGGTGTATGGGTCAGGTGAAGAGTACTCAGATTCGGACTCGGGGGCCGAGCTGAGTGCGGATGAGTTCGAGGAGTTGCGCACGGAGGTCGAGGAGGAAGAAAGGAAAGAGCTGAGGTGCGGGGTGTTGGGGGAAGAGGATGGAGAGGGGTCCGAAGAGGATGAGTAGATAGAAATGTTTTAGCTCTTGCAAAATGTACATTGTTTCCTGTGCCACCTATTCGGCATGAGGACCAGGCTTATCAGGGTATCGGAGGTGAAAGTCGTGAACGAGTTTGGAGGTGTGACCAAGTTCAGTGGCCAATAGCCAAGAGGTCTCGTCATTGGTACCTTTGTATCTGGTCCAATGCACTAGGTAAAGAAGCTTACAATGTCTTCGTCTTTGATCTACCTTAGAGTTGAGAATCTCGGAGATCTCGAACTTGGGCTCTCCGTCAACTTCTATCGGAGGTGGTGGTGGTTGTACCCTATTGGGGATAGTGTTGGGCACAGAGGGTTCTAATAGGGAAACATGAAATACGGGGTGTACAGATTTTATAGAGTCAGGAAGTCAGAGGGTGAATGAGTGGGTTCCAGCTTGAGCGATGATAGTGTAGGGTCCGAGATTCTTGTTGGACAGCTTTTTTGAGGGCCTGGTAGATCTGAAATACTTGGCTTTCACGAATACCTGATTGCCGACCTTGAAATCAGGTGCGGGCATCCGCTTGGCATCTGCAGGTCCTTGGTATCGCTCTTGGGCATGGGCCATTTCTTCTCGGAGGAATTGATGAAGGGAGTCGAGGTCGACCGAGTACTCCCGAGCTCGGGCCGAGGTAAGATCTCATTCGGGGTGTACACTGATGTTCGGGTGGTAGCCTTTATTAGTGAAGAAGGGTGATACGCCTGTAGTAGCACTCGGAGCGTTGTTGTAGGTGAACTCGGCAAGGGGAAGGAGTTCAGACCAGTTGTCTTGCTGGTAATTGCAATACACTCGGAGGTACTGTTCAAGTGTCTGGTTCATTCACTCTGTCTGACCATTGCCTTCTGGGTGGTAACCAAAGGTAAAGTGGAGGCAGATGTCTAAGGCTTTCCCGAGAGATCAGAAGAAGTGAGACATGAACTCGGAGCCTCGGTCAGAGATGATATGAGACGGAACTCCGTGCTTAGAAAAGACGTGGAGTAGGAAAAGCTTTGCCAGTTCAGGAGAGGTGATGGTGTCGTGAGTTGGTATGAATATGCATTGTTTAGATAGGTGGTCCACAACTACGAGGATGGCTGTGAAATCAGAAGAGGAAGGGAGTTGTTCAATGAAGTCCATGGAGATTGAGTTCCATGGCTTCTCGGGGATGGGGAGCTGCTTCAGCAGCCCGTAGGGCCGATGTCTAGGTACCTTCATGCGAGCACAGGTGGTACAGGAGGACACATACTCTTTGACGAAGGTCCTGGTACCTGGCCATGTATACTCGCAACGAATTAGTTCCATTGTTCAGTTCTGGCCGAAATGTCCCAAGAGTGGGTGATCATGTTTGAATCAGAGGACTCGGAGCCGAAGGTCATTAGCATTGGGGACATAGATTCGGTTGTCTAGACAAAGGTAACCTTCGGGGTCAACTGACCACCGAGAGCCTTCGGGTTTGGGGGTGGACATGTGGATTTCAGCAAGAGGGTCGGAGGGGAGCACAGATAGGATGTTGCTGTGAAGTTGTTTGACATCAAAGAGGGTGCTTGCTCGGAGTACTGGAGCAGCAAGGTAGGTAGCTCGGAGGGACGCAGCGAGCTGTTCCTGAGTGAATATCAGACAGAAATTGTGGGGATTGACGCGAGCGTAGTCCTTATCCCCCTCTTTGGGATAGATGTCCCAGCGTCTAGTGAGGGCATCGGGCTTAGCGCCAAGTCGCCCAGGGTGAAAACGGACGATCATGTTGAACTGGGAGAGGAACTCCAACCAGCAGGCTTGCTGCCGAGTCAGAAGCTTGGTAGTGGCAAAATATTCCAGGTTTTTGTGGTCGGTGACAATGTCAGTCGGGGTGCCCAAACCTTCAAGATAGTGATGCCATGTCCGAAATGCCTCATGGATGGTGAGGAGCTCTTTATCATGGGTATTGTAATTGAGCTCAGGGGCTGAGAGCGTTTGGGAGTAGTACAAAACGGGCTGAATCTCATCATTGGGGCATTGGATAGAGATGATACCGGCGATAGCATAGTCCAAAGCATCTGTTTCCATGATCATGGGGGCATCAGGGAGCCAATGGGTCAAGATAGGGGCAGTGGTGAAGGCGTCTTTCAGGTGCTGGAAGGCGGAGCGACAGTCGTCGGTGAATGACCAAGGAGTGCCTTTGCAAGTAAGGTGAGTTAAAGGAACAACAATGTCCAAGTAATTCTCTATGAATCAGCAATAGAAGTTGGCAAACCCAAGGAAGGACTGAATGTCCTTGACTTTTCGGGGTTCAGGCCAATCCTGTATTGTCTTCACCTTATCGGAGGACATTGAGAGACTGGAGGGCAACATGCAGTAGCCCAGGTACTCTGTGGAGTCAGTGCTCCACTCGCACTTCTCGGGTTTGGCATAAAGCCCATGTTTGCGTAGTCATTGGAGGACTTCTCGGACATGCTCCTTGTGGGAGGCCTTGTCCTCAGAGTAGATTAAGATGTCATCCAAGTAGACGATGACACAAACGTCAAGAAGATCTGCAAAGATGGTATTGACGAAACGCTGGAATGCCGCAGGGGCATTGGTAAGACCAAAGGGCATCACGAGCCACTCATAGGAGCCATAATGCATCCTTCTGTTGTGGTAGGTGTGGAATGGATGTCCTGTGGACAATCCCTTTGGATGTGAAGAACACCGAAAGATCTTGATTAAGATATTCGATATTCCCCTCCTCGATCTGAGCATACAGAGCAGAGTGTGTAACCTGTTTGAGTCTTGGCCCAAGCAACCAGTGCTTTGAACTGGTTGGATGCATTGGATTTCCGTGTGATGAATGCACAAGCAGTGAAGCCAGAAAAATTGTCTATAAAGGTCATGATCCATTTGGCCTTGATCCACGACAAAGTTGGCAGTTCTACCAGGTCAGTATGGATCTCCCCAAGTAGAGTGGTCACTCTCTTGGATGAGGCAGGTAATTCTCATTCATGCATCTTTCCCATAGCACAGCCAGGACAAGGAGGATATAATGCTGGTGGTGAGGGGAAGAGTGGAACACCTTTAGTAGATAGGTGTGCATGACGAAGGGTATTCTGAGATGTGTGCCCAAAATGCATATGCCACAAATCGTAATTCTTGACATCTTGTAACAACTTGATCCCGCCATATGGAGTAATCGACACAGACTGAAACCAGTGGAGTGGATTGTTTGGTAACAAAGCAGATGCCTGTATTACCAAATGTCATTCGCTATCCCAGATCTTGGTAGTGTCCTTGATCTCACACTTGTAACTGTTCCTGGTTAGTGCAGTAACCAATAATAATCAGTGTGATGCATCTGGTGCATACCATACTCTGTTGAGTATAGTGATATGCAAAGGTTTCTGTGAGAACAGTTGTAGTATGCATATCATCCCTGGTCCAATCATTTTCATGATGGCACTGTTAGCCATATTAGCTACTCTCTCGGTAGTCCCGAGGTGACAGAAATCGTCTAGGTATGGTATGATATGGTCAGAGCAACCGCTATCAACCATCCAGTGATCCTTGATGAATGTTGAGTCTTTACTTCCAAGGACATATAGTCCAGAGTAATAGTCAATGTTGTAGTTATCATTCCAATCATCATAGCTAGGGACATAAGAACCAGCACTGTGTGCCTCATGATGATCATGGTAGTCCCATTTCCATTCTCCGTTCACTTTGCAATGGGTATCTCCATAGAAGTCCTCTTCAATAACTCCAACTCCTTGCAAGGAAGTCTCGAAGTCCTTAGAAAGGTGCTTTAGTGTAGAAGGTGGAGTTGGTCTGAAAGTGCTTGGCAGGTTTAGGAAGCCCAAGCCTTTTGATTAGGGATGTCAACCCTGACGCTATCCCCATTCCTCCATTATCATCATTCCTATCTCCCCATCCAGCAGTGGCAGTAGTAGATTCAACATCTTTGGTGTCGAACTTGTAAGCCTGAGCTGGTAACTCAAAGTCCTGCTTGGCATAATCTTCATTGTACCCCCCATCATACTCTATGATGTGGGTGAATCCATCAATCTCATGCACTTGTGCATGGCCCCGCTGTCCTCAACCTCTTCCTCTACCTCTACCATGCTTTTGCTAGCATGTCTGGAAGTTCTGCCTATTGTGGGCAGCTTGCTCATTTGAGCGATCCTATTGGTAAGGGTGAGTGTTACCTCTTTGGTTACCTTGTGCCCTTCTCCCTCCTTGATTCATCCTTTGAGAGGGGTAGCCTCCTCTTTGAAGCTGTACCTGTCCATTCCAGAGCCATTGCTGTAAAGGTGGTGGACCCCGTTGGATAACATTGGTCCTGTGTGCCTCAGACTGTTCAGTCTGTATGAAATGAGCATGTGAGGTAAGAGGAGTGCAGGTAGCACCTCAAAGTTGCAATTCTGATGCAATCTTTGGTATGATCTCTTTGACTTTGAAGTTTGCAAGAGTCGTGGTCTGAGTGATGGTGGATAGGAAATTTGCCCATGAGCCTAGTAGCTGGGTGAGTATGAACATGGCTCGGAATTGATCCTTGAGATCTAATCCTGCGATTGCCATGTCATTGAAGTTCTTCTGGATTTGGTTCACCACCATGACAATGTCAGTCTTCTCATTCATGTGGTGAGACATAGCTTCCTTGAATAAATAAAACTGGCCTGTGACTCCAGTGGTGCCATACAGCATGGCGAGCTTGTCCCATAGATCTTTCACTAGGAATGGAAAGTCAACATGGACATTGTTGATGTCTCTGGGAATATAGTCCCAGGTGACCAGATGCTGTAATTCTGGTGATAGGTAAACTGACATGGTTCCTAGTGTTCAAGCGTTATGCTGCTTCCACTTGAGTCGGTCCACGAGTAGGCCTGCTGGGTCTATGTTTGCTGGTCCAGCATAGGTGGTATTACCTGATACCCATGAGTAGGTACCTATAACGTTGAGCGCACTGTGGATGAGCTGGGTCCAGAGGTTATAGTTGGAAGCTCCAGTAAGAACAGGAATGTGGGATTGGATAGAAGAGTCGATCTTGAACTCAGAGATGGATGGTGTTACACTTGGCCTGGATAGGGTCGAGCGTAGACTCAAAGGGGGTTTCTGGGACTATGGAGTACCAGCGTTCTTGACACTACAGTACGACTATGACCTTTGGGCTAGGTATCTGCTCACGAAGAGCATGCTCAGCGTTGAAGGATACAATGAGTCCGTTGAGGACGAGTCTTATCCTGGTCTTGGGAGATCGAGCATAGGAGTTATCTCAAGAGTATGATTGAGTAGCTCTAGCTTAAGGAGTACAAGCGTGGAGACTACAGTTTATATACATGAGCCATAGAAGGCTATGGAACACAATCAAACGAATGGGAGAACCAGGAGGCCAAGGGAGATATGACTCAGGGAAGCAGAGGAGCTCGGGACGAGCGAAATGTGAGTCATGTCCACTGCAGATCTGTCAATCAGTGTCGATCAGAAGCAGCTGTTGATCAACGATAATCATGAAACAGAGAAGTGGTCGGAGTGACCCAAAGCGACAATGACAGCAGGGTCATTAGTTGGAAATGAAAGATATGATGCGGTCTGTGGGATAATGACCTACATGCCATGAGATAGGGGCCTGGGTAGCACCAGGCGAAGTGGATAGCGGTCCACTGAGACTGAGTTAACTATGAAAAGGAAAAGAAAATATATGGGGCCAGGTCAAGTTGTAACAGATGGAAGTGCCATGGTAAGTCAATCAAAGATGATTGAGAAGATAAACTGTTCAAAAGAATCAAGGTCAGTACTTGCATAATCTATCTCTGAATAAAATGGAGTATGTGGATGAACGTCCAGAGTATGGAAAATAGGCAAAGGTGATAGAAGGATATGGAGTGGGATAGAAGTGGATTGGACTAGGAGTGCTGATGGTGATGGTTCTTGATGTTGTATTGTGGATAAGAACTCAAACTGGACAAAGTCCAAGTTCTCCATGTAGTGTGAGTTTATGATACAAATGTCGTCAGTAATGTAGAGGAATTCCTGGTCACAGGATTCATAGAACCATTCGAAAGAGTATCGTGAAAAAGAGTTCATAATGATGTATGAATCAGCAGCTCCTGGAAACCTCTTAGAGTTGTGCCCTAATCCTGGCTGCAAATCTCTTGCATAGCGACCTCCTAGGTATCTCGACATGGGCCATCTTGACCCTAGTCAGTTTCTTCTTAGCCTGTTTCCATGGAGCTTGATGAGTTCATAGAACCTGGAATAACCCAATGCGTCTATCACTGAGTGGTCATCATGAAGGGATGGACTTAGATTGCAGACGTCATAGTGCCTTTATACTGGGCTAGAGTGAGAGGGTAGAATTGTAGTCACCCTAGTGTAGAGCACCTAAGCTCCGAAGGGGAGTATGCTGACTGAGGAGGAAAGCCTAAGTCTGACTAGTGTTAATCCTATACAGGATCTCAAGTAGACAATGAGGGGAACACACAGAAGAACAAGACTGGTGTTAGCCAGCTTGGCTTCTGGTACTTTATATACTCTATGGACTATTTGTATGTATTTACATAATTGAACTATATAAGGATAGAGTATGTGGCAGCATAGCAAAGCAGAAGGGAAACATAAGGCATAAGGCTATGAGGTAGTAATTAAAAGAGAAGCATGATGTGTAATGCACAGCAGTGCACAGGTATAAAATGGAAGAGAAGCATAAAGGAAATGAAAGGAGACTTCATATGAAAAGGAAGCGATATACATAGCCATGCACAGCATGGAGATTAAAGAATCTAAGATATAGTGAACTCTATAAAAGTGTCAATAAGGATAAACAAGGCAAGTTCATGATAAGATGTCAATCGTTGACATGATAAAGATAATGAAAAGATAAGAGATAAGTTAAGAGAACTTAGCATGTAAGGTGAAAATTGACTTCATAGAAATTGAACCATAACAGAACCCATCAAAGTCTCTCATTTTCTTGCAGAATACCTTCAATCTCTTTGAGTTCCCTATTAAGTCTCTGTACTTCCTCCTGAGCTTGTTCACCTCCTCTATTGAGGGCATCTATCTCTCTTTCCTGATTTTTGATCTTGGTTAGCGAATCGATGTATAGCTGATAGTAAGGATGCTGTGCCTTGAAGTGCAACCTGTGGTACTCATTGAACTGCCTGTTCCACTCTCTCTGTGTTGGTACTTCACCAATCTCATATCTCTGCTTGGCAGGTATGATGATATCATCATATGGATTGGTAGGGAATGGGTTTCCAATCCATCCATAGTGGTCAAAGTCCTTGAAGTTAACTTTGAACAATCCTAAGAGATTGATGAAGTCAGAGTTCATGACAAAGTGGTCTCGATGCAGGATTTCATATCCTTGGAAGTAAAGAGGGATATGAGGCATGAGTTCATATGAGTTGATGGGAAATGCAAGTCCAGTGCTTTCATAGTAGGATGCAATAGTCTCTCTGCAGAATGTGAAGGTATTGAAGTATCGAGGTGTATTGAAGTTCGATCTCTCAAGTTCTTCTCTGGGTATCTGGACTGGGAAGACAACTCGGTTGGTAATAGATAATCTGTTGGAGATGATTGGAATCTGTATGAGAGCTCTGGGAAAAGCAACAAGCTTCTCGGTTCCATTATTAAGATGAACTTCTACTATCATTGGATCCTCTGTCACTAAGTCTAGCAACATATTGTGATCTTCCATCTCTTCCTTGTGCCAGTATGTAGCTGGCAGGGAAGGTATGCACAATGGGGTTAGGTGATGGAAGAGGTGACAGTTCTCCCATTGAAAGGCATTGGGTTGGAGAAGCAGGGCTTGCATTCTCAATGGCATCGATTACTCAGTATGGAGGAGAAAAGGGTGTAGATGGTATGTGTATATGAAGAGCTGGTGGGGAAGGAGAAGGGAGTGGCAGAAGTATAGGGTGGTCTGGAGGTCCAACATTGGCAACCCAAGCTGGTTTGTGATCTGGATCTCCATCACTATCGTACTCAGTAGTTTGAACTAGGGTATCCTGATCAGGTGTGGTAGGCGGTGTGTCAGGTAATTTGGCAAAAGGTCTCTGAGAATCTGGAGTGGATAGGATAGGGGGAGAAGATGAAGAATGTTGGAAGGGGAGAGAAGCCGATACCGAAGCAGATGTGGTCTGACATGGACAAGCCTGATTGATTGCTACAGTATATAGCGTCAACACCTGATACACTTTGAAGATCTGCAAGGGCAGATCTCTCCTGTCTCAAGCAGGGTTCCACAATGGTCACAGGGTATGTGATCCAGTGGTCCAGGGACTCTGGTGAAGTTCCTGACTTGTCTCCATGGGAAGTCTGTGTGATCTAGTCGTACCTCTTGTACCACATCGTCTGGATAGACGGTCGTCGATGTGGATAAGGTATGAGTAGTTGAGGAAGTATGATAGATCAGTGTTATACCACGGGTATCAGAAGCAAGTCTGAATATGATGATAAATGAGTCTGCAGTGAGAATCACAGATCCTGCAACAGCAAGGATCAGATATCCACCAATTGCTGCTGTGAAGATAAAGAACAGCACAATGCACCAGATGCTACCAAGAACAACCTCATTCTCACTGCACAAGCTTGGAACAGACATCCAAATCGATGGTAAGTTACAAGCCTGCAGGGCTCATAACCTATGGAAATACCACAGGTAATTCCATGTGCGCAGCTGAGGGCAACAAGGGGAAGGAGTGGGCCTAAAGTGGAAGATACTCACTTCTAGGAGAATGAGTTGTCGTAAGGTGTATAGTGAAGTCTTGAGTAGCTGACTGCATGTTCCGAGTAGGAATAAGACTTGTATAGTAAGAATGAGGACACATCCTACTTATAGGATATCATGTCTGTATGTACAGTGACCTCAAAAACCCTTTCCATAACTAACCTTGACAGCAGTGCATGAAGCACACTGCCAGACACTGTGGGAATTTCGCTTAGCTTTGGTGGGGTTATAAATAGTACTCACTCTTGGCTACAAATATGCCCCCTAGGTCATGTGATTCAGTTTACATACCATTGAGATACATT
>JBBPSV010000201.1:0-26735 GCA_038093795.1 Retiboletus fuscus
TTATAGTCAATATATAACTGATTCTACCATAGATCACTCAATAAATTCTCAAAAAATGTCAAAAAATCACCAAAAATTATCTAAAATATGGTAAAAGATAGGGGGTGGCTGTACACCAGTTGCAACCAGTTGCCTGATCTCCTGAGAGTCAGGCAACTGCAACTGGTTGCATCTGAGAAACCAGGCAACCTGCAATTGCAGTCCAGTTGCCAGTCTTTTACTAGTTGTGCAACTGGACTTTAAAACACTAGAGGTGAAGGAGTTGAACAAGGTGGAGGGGATAGCAACAGTGCTGGAGAACTCAAGTCTTTAGGGAATCTCCATGGTGTTGCATCTCAAGATGATTGTCCATTATTCAAGTGGTGGAATGGTTGTAAGTGATCATTCACCAGTAATGGGAGTGGTATGACATATCCTTGAGGAGCATTAGAAGGGTCCAGATTCCTTTCTTGTGCTTCCTCTATGTCATCAAGATTGTTAGATGCTAGTTCCTGTTCAATTTGAATAGGGGGTGGTCTATCAACAAGACTTTTGGAACAGTGAGGAAAGATATCCTTATCAAATATGGCAGTAGAGGATATAAAGACTTGATGCCTGGATTTAGATCAGAATTGGTATCCTTTGGTGTTAGATTCATATCCTATAAACATCATCTCCTCAGACTTGGAAGAGAGTTTACTCTGTTGTTGTTCAGACAGAATGAACATACAAGTGAGACAACCAAATACTCTGAAGTAGAAGACATCAGATTTATCTCCATTGAATTGTTCAATGGGTGTCTTCCAAGATAGATGACACACTGGCTGCTGATTATAGATATGCAAAGCAGTTTCAACAGCATCTTGCCAGAATGAATCAGGCAGACAAGCATGGTGTCTAATTGCCCCTGCTTTTTCAAGCAAGATCCAATTGAATCTCTCAGCATGTCTATTCTGCTGAGGAGTATGGGGAGCAGAGGTGTAATGGGTAACACCTCTGGTAGTGAAGAACAATTGAAGTTCCTTCCCCATATATTCCCCACCATGATCTGAATACACAGAGGTGAGTGAGTGGCCAGTTTGGTTCTCTGCCCATGTAACCATGTGAGTAAAGTGCTGGAAAATAGCATCTTTGTTGCATATGAAGGCAACAAGTGCATAGCTTGAATGGTCATCAATGAAAGAGAGTATTAGTGAGCCCTGGAGTGTGGTTCAGTGGGTATAGGCCCCACCAAATTGGTGTGAACCAGTTCCAATGGATGACTCACACATTTGGATGAATCAACATAAGTGCAATCATGCATCTTACCAAGAGAACAACCCTTACAAGGTGGAGTGCTCAAGGGAACTTTGAAGGTAGGAAGGCCAATGACAATGGAAGAGGCTTGGTGAAGTGCATTCTTTGAGGTATGACCAAATTGTTGATGCCAGAGATGATAGGAATCTTTCTTGGTGAAGGTGGATATAACACCCTTCTCTGGAGTAATCTGTTCAGACTGAATCCAATGAAGGTTGTTACTTGGGTTCAAGGCAGACACCTGCAAAACCAAGTCTCCTTTCACGTTCCAAATACTAGAATGCTTATCATCTATCTTACACTTATAGCCATGCTTGGTGAGTGTGGATACAGACAATAGTTTGTGAGCAGCACTAGGTGCATACTGAAACGACCGAACACCTTACTAGGATGCTAAGCCTTCTATAGGTCAAGGGAGGGCGACTTGTAGCACTGGAGTGTTTGGAAAAACTCCAAGAGGACAAGACTGGGGGGGCCAGTCAAGTCTCTGGGAGGCTTTATATACTATCCTAGGGTTTACACTTGTGTATACTAGATCTATAATATGCTATGCTACAATGAGGACTAGGTGAGGATGGTGGATGGTAAGGCTATATACATGAGGGGGTGAAGGGAGTTGGTAGGCGAACATGAGTAGGGTGGACTTATGTAGGGTAGTGTACAGTGAGGTAGTCTAGAGTAACATGAGGAGGTCTAGACTTACATGTGTAGGCCATGAGTTACCAGCATGGTAGTCTAGGGTGGAGTATGTAGTCCTCCTGGTAATAGATAGGGGCTATATGTGAGGGTTATTGTAGAAGGCTAGGATGAATAGGGAGAAAAATACTATGATATCCTGAGGTCTGTAACACATACCACACTTCTTCAAGGACTAAAGGTGTCCTTAGGGCTTAACAAATGATGACTTTGCCTGGTCCATACATGAGTACAGTCTCACCATTAGCAACAGTGGCATGTTGGACTTGATTGTCCAGATGAATGAAATCATTATCAAAAGGTGACAGATGACCTATACATCCAAAGTCAATCATCCAATGTTTGGAGGCAAAAGTCTTTTCAGTATCTCCTCCTAGTGCAAAAGCACCATGATACAAGTCAAAAGTAAATTCTGATTCATCATATCTGTACACAAGATATGATGGTGGTAAGTCATGCTCTGGGTAAACTACTCCATGGTCTCATGGATATTCCATGGCTACTTTCTCAGGGGAAGGGAAGTAGGGAGTAGACACTGGATATGATCTAGCTTGTCTATATTGTTGAAATGGTCTTGGTTAGAAACCAGTCTGCCTAAGGTAAAGGATACCTTTTTCTTCTTCAACTTCTGCATCTTCTTCTACTCTCAAGGAGGTTCAATATTCAGATCAGAAGGGGCATTCTCTGATTGAACTGGATTGAAAGGGCATGGATGAGGGTCCAGCTATATCCATCCCAGTTTCTTCATCATTCCACCCAGCTACAGCAATAGTGGAACCAAAATCTTCATTGTCATACTCCATCTCAGCTTTGTTACATTACATTCCTTTTCTCTATCTATTGTCTATGTCTTGCCTTTGTCCTCTTGTACTGCTGTTTGAGCCCTGCTTGATGAGCTCTCTTTTCCTTGTATTACTCATACCTGTTCTGTGATATTCCATCACATTCAATGGTATGATCCTTGTATTACCAATACTCATTCCTCTACATTCCATTATATTCTATCCACTTACTTAATGAACTCTTGGCTTGTCTATTTAAACTGTAGCACTTGCACCATGTACTCTAAGCTTGATCTTCTCAATCTATGAGTTACTGTGGACTTTGTCTGAACTTTCAGCCTCAGTCCTTGCCCCACTCCTTGATACTATACCTCAGAGTAGACTCCTAGTAGCCCCACAGCTAGGAGACCTTGATGTTGTCCAAGCTTCCGATACTCTCATCTGCTTAGCTCTTGAGACCACACCTAGCCTATGGCAAAGCATAACAAAAGATCAAGCTTCCTCTTGTAAGGACTACCTTTGCTGTAGATCCATCTTACCACCAGATTCTTGAGCATGCTCTTCATGAGCAGATATCTTGAATCTTAGTGGCACTATAGCCTCCCAATGACCCACTGTTGACCCTTGTTGGTCTCAACCTCAAGGACAATCCACCACCAACCTATCTGAGTCAGAAGCACCCCAAGACTCTCTATTGTCTCCAGAATCCAACCTAGATCTCAACCTAGATACTATCTTTGGTCCAGAAGAAGAGCTTACTCTTTGACATCAATTCTCTGCTGGCCTAAACATCCCCAGAGAACCAACCCCACCATCTCCAACCCCTTGAACTCAAAACCCCCCCTTTGGTGGATTTTCCCTTTCATACCCTGCCCAACCTCTGACCACCCTGTTGGACACATCAATGGCCCCATCTGCCAAGCCTACTGAACTCTGTCTTGGCATCCCAGAAGACTTTGATGGCTCCTTTGATAAAGTTGAAGACTGGCTTGGAACTGTCATGTTCTATCTTGCAGTAAATATCAATGTCTATGATACCAATGCCAAGAAGGTTGCCTATGCCCTCTCTTGTATGAAGAAAGGCTTAGCCAAAGTATGGGCAGCCACCTATTGCCAAAGGATCCTCACCAAGACCACCCTAGATCTTGGGACTTTTGAGAAGTTCTTGGATGCCTTCTCAAAGTCCTTTGTGTGAAAAGACACCATTGTCTCTGGCCTTCACTGGTTGGCAGCAACCAAGATGATCAAATGGAGGAATGGAAAGGGGTATTTCCCTTCCCTTACTGAGTACACTGCCCATTTCCAGAACCACATTGCCATTGCCAAGGTCACTGATCAAAACATTTTGATCAGTTACTATGCCATTGGAATCCTGGAATGGCTTATGTAGAAAATCTAGTCTATGGAAACCCCCCCTGATAAAGTAGATGATTGATATGTTAAGGCCACCCACTTCTCTGCTATGAGGGAATGAGCCCAAGACCTGTCAAAACACAGGAGTGGGAAGGTCTTCTATGGATTCCACACCTCTGCCCCTAAAGCCCCTGCCCTGGACCTGAATGCCATGGATGTTGACTCTGTCTGAACCACTCCAATCCCTAAGCTTACCCCAGAAAGGAAGCATTGCTTCAACAACAACCTCTGCTTTCACTGTCAGAAACCTGGACACCAGTCCTCCACTTGCCCAGAATTCTCCTCCAAACTCAAGTGCCCCATGGTCAAGGTAGTCTCCTCTACTAACTCCAACCTCCCTAAATTGGAGAAGATTCCAGATGATGAGGATGAAGATGAGAAAGGGGTAGCAGTCAGGAGGGTGACATTTTCTAAGGATTTTTAAAGCAGGGACCTACCACAACATCTAAATCCTCTAGTGCCTTGAGACTTTTAACTTCTACTATAAATTCTATACAAATCCCAGTTAAAGTTATTGTCCCCTTACACACCCTCCAAACTATTGACATCTGAGCTCTTATTGACAGTGGTGCAGATATCTGCTGCATTGATTGGAACTTTACCAAGAAACACTGTATTTCCCTCACTAAACTTGCCAAACCAATTTATGCCAAGAACACAGATGGTTTGGTCAACAAAAAGGGAACAATTTGCTATACTGCAGACATCTTTGTATCCATCAAAGGACTAGTACATCAGGTCTCTTGCCATATCATGCATCTTGACTGAGACAACCTCTTCCTGGGGATTCCTTGGCTGAAGAAAGCCAATCCCACCATCAATTGGACCAAGAGGACCTTATGAATCATAGAGACCATGAATGAATCCTTGCTCCTCTTCTCCCTACATCAAGGAGCATATCAGTGACAAGAAAAACTGTTTGTTCCATCAAGACCTCCACCATGCCATGTCCATGTGGATGCCATCCAGGATGAATGCCTGTTTGCCTATAATGGATGGAAAGATGAATGCAATTTCCTCACCAGGGTCCATGACCAATATACCCTCAACTGCATCATCCAATGTGGATTCCACTTTGTCCTAGCCCCAGTAATCTCTTGCCTTTCCATATCTTCTCTTCTAGCCCTTTTGCCAGACACTCCCATAGCTTCCACACTTCCAGAAAAGTACTCAAGGTACAAAGAAGTATTCTCAGAGGAAATCTCAAATATCCTACCCCCATCCTGTCTCTATGACCATGCTATTAATCTCAAAGAAGATTTCCTCCCTCATATAGCCAAAGTCCTACCCTCTTTCTCAGGATGAGCATCTCATCACAGATAAGTTCATTGGCAAGAACCTAGCTTCCAGAAAGATCTTCCCTTTGAAATCCCCCTAAGCATTCCCATTTTTCTTTGTAAAGAAGAAGGCTCAACCCAGACAGAAACCCAGACTCCATCCCCTGTTACACTTGGCCCAGGTAGGGTCAAGCATAGACTCAAGGGTAGGGATCTGGGACTAGGAGTACCAGCATTCTAGACACTACAGTATGAGGAGGACCTTCAGGTGAGGTATCTGCTCACAAAGAGCACACTCAGCAATGAAGGGTTCAGTGAGTCTGATGAGGACAAACTTATCCTGAGGAAATGGGAGATCGAGCATAGGAGTTTTCTCAAGATAGATTGAGTAGCTCTAGCTTAGAGAATACAAGCACTAGGACTATGGTTTATATACGTGAGCCATAGAAGGTCAGAGAACTCTATGGAACACAGAAAGAACAGGAGCAAAGGAGATATGACTTGGAAGAAAGGGAATAGATTGGATTGAGTAAGTACAAGTCATATCTGCTGCAGATCTGTCAATCAGAAGCAGCTGTCAATCAAAGATTATTATGAAACAGAAGATGGTCGGAACGACCTGAGGTGACAAATGACAGCAGGGTCAATAGTCAGAAATGAGATAGGTGGTCCATGGGATAATGACCTACATATCACAAGACTAGTCTGGGTGAGGCCAGATGAGATGGACAAGAGTCCATCAGGACTAAGCTAAAGCAAAAGAAAAGAAGTAAACAGGTCAAGTTGTAACATCCCCACCAAGACTATCATTGGTTAAACACATAAACCATATGGGATGCCTACCTGCTCCCCTTGCTCCAAGACTTCATGGATCAAATTCAAAGGGCCAAGGTATTTACCAAGATGGATGTATGCTAGGGATACAATAATGTCAGAATTAAGAAAGGGGACCAATGGAAGGCTGCCTTCATCACCCATCATAGTTTATTTGAGCTGAACATTATGTTCTTCAGACTCACCAACTCTTTCCCCACTTTTCAACAATTCACGAACAATTCATTCCAGGATTTGATCACAGAGGGATGGTTGGTAATCTATATGGACAATCTCCTCATCTTCTTCCTGGACCAGAAAGCTCATATTGAATGCACCTATCGTGTCCTCCAGCAGATGGAAGAACTCCACCTTCATCTGAAATCAGAGAAGTATTTCTTCAACTGGTTTAAAGTGGAATACCTTGGCATGATCATACACCCAGATGAGATCACCATGGATCCCACTAAACTAGATGGGATTGCCCATTGGCTCACCCCACAATCTGTCAAAGATGTTCATTTCTTCCTAGGATTTGCCAATTTCTGCCAACAATTCATCCCTGACTATTCCACCATCACTTGCCCCCTCATTGGCTTAACCAAGAAAACCTCTACCTGGTCTTGGAACAATTTTTGCACATCTGCATTCTTCCTTCTCAAAGAGCAGTTTGCTTCTCAGCTGGTACTCTGTATCCCTGACCTCTCTGCCCCTTTTGCTGTCGCCACAGATGTTACAGACCTCAGGATATCACAGTATTTTTCCCCTATTTTTCCCAAATTTTCCTGACTTTTTATAATGACTTTTGCATGTAGCCCCTATCTATAGTCTAGAAGAGCTACATGCTCAAGTCTAGACTACCATGCTAGTAACTCATGGCCTACACCTATAAGCCTAGACCCCCTCATGCCTCTCTAGACCACCTCATGGTACATGAGTCCACCCTACTCATGTTTACCTAGTGACTCCCTTTGCCCCCTCATGCACATAGCCTTACAACCCACTAACCTCACCTAGTCCTCATTGTAGCATAGCATATCACAGATCTAGTGTACACACCTATAAATCTTAGAATAGTATATAAAGCATCCCAGTCTTGTCCTCTTGGAGTTTTCCCTTACACTCCAGTGCTACAAGTTGCACCCAACTTGACCTCTTGAAGGCTTAGCACCCTAGTAAGGTATTCAGTCATTTCACTAGAACAAGACTTTACTAACTAGGCCCTTGGATTAGCTACCCAGTTGCCATCTTGTTACCTCATGTTCTCACTAGTAGGACCCCATTCAATAGTCACACCCTTGAACTAATCACAACCATTAGTGACCACCAATATCAAGAAAGAGGAGTGCCCATTTGCAGTCCCCCCTCTCTCTGAGGCAGCTGAGGAGACCCAGCAAGAGATATCACAAAGGACCTCAAGTCCAGACCCATTCTTTCCAGAGCCAACCAGTTGGCTCTCTAGTTACCATACTCATAGTCCCACACCTCACTACTCACCCTATAGGGGAAGTGAGTCAGTTTACCAACCAGCATCAATCATTAGATTGCTGCCACCACTTGAGGTTCCAGAATACTGTTACGATTCGTCGTTCCCCTATACTTTTTCCTTCGCTCAGTCCTAGTCATGGCTTACCTAGCCATATCTTGTCCCTCGTTGAGCCTAGTCCTGGCTTACCCAGCCAGCCTGCCCACCACTAGTCCTCACCGGACTTCATGCCTATGCACAGCCTAGAACCCACTAAGCATTCTCTTGCTTAGCCCCCACATCGGGCCTGTTCTGGCCCCTCCCCTGATCCTAGCCCGTTCTGCCTAACCGGAACCCCCAAGTCTCATGGCACTGGTCTCTTCGTGAGCATCACTGATTGAGCATCCCTCCGAGACCCTGTCTCTAGTCCTTAGCCTGGGACTCCAACAGTCCACCCCTAGACTCCTCGCCTAGACTGATGACGTAGTCCACTCGTGGACCAACAGTACACTGCATCGCCCCTGTCTCCATCCTTTGACGTCACCACAGACCTCCCCTGCTGGGTCCAACCTTGGACCCTCTCCTCAGCCTGGCCTCACACCCATGCCATGCACTGTCCCTTTCGGGCCTCACCCCAAATGTGCACCTAGCCCTCAGACTCCCCTGTCCTTGGTCCCAGTCCCTCGGTTTCCCCAACCGAGCTCCGGCCTCCCAACCAGACCCTATGCCAGACCCTTAGTAGGATTACTCACATATCCCTGGATATCTCCTATCCGAGTCCCATCATTGACAATGGTGTACATGCCTTTCCTTAGCTTTAGCCTTTCTTAGAATCTTGCCTTGCACTGTAGAAACAACAGAAAGTTTGGGATAACTCTCCTGTAGGTGAAGGGTACGTTCGTTCGTCCCTATAAGGAGGTCCAAAGGTGGAGGTGGTATGCTGGATGGAAGGTGGTCCAAGGAAGAAGAAGAGGGTCCGAAGGTAATCCGGACTGAGAATTGGTAGTCCGGAGGTACATGCAATAGTCCAGACTTGTTAGTCCAAGATGAAAGGCAGTCGGTGACAGTGAAGATGATGGAGATGTGCGGATGGATGGATGTGCGATGCGGAAGATATGTGTGAAGAAACAGAAGATGATTTCAAACGGGATGTACAAGACTTTATAGTCTGGGCATATCCCAGACTGTGAAGGGTCGATGAAATGACAAGTACAAACTCTAAAAAGCAGAGGAAATATGAAATGATATGTTGTGATGACGGTGACATATGTCCAAGACCAAAAAGGATATATCAAAATGACTACAAAGTGATAAGGTGAAACTGACATGGACCAGACTAAGACAACGTGGACCAGATTGACTCAGACGGACTCAGATAGTTGTCAGATATGCTCCTATATGAGAACAGAGATCCCCAGATCTCTACAGCGCATCCCTTCTATTATCACTGAAGGTGATGCTTCTCTCACTTAGCCAAGATCATTGATCAACAGGACACTTCCTGATCGACAGATCCACAGCACATATGACTCATTTCATTAATCATTCGCCAAGTCATACTTCACCATTTCCTTTAGAGATGTGTACCCCTCATCTATTCGGCACATCTCCTTTACTTAGCCTTACCACAGCCAGTTCCCTTACTTAGATGCCTGGTCTGTGCACACTCCTTACCCCTATATAATAGATGCTCCATAGTCCTCCATACCTTAGCTTAGTCTACCTGATTCTCCCTTGTATCCTCCAAATCATAGACTCCCCAGTAATTCCAATGCCTTCCTCCCGACTCTCGTCTGAAGGCTGTCTCGACCCTCAACCAGCCATCTACCATGTAGCCTTAGAACGTAAGAACTCACCTTCTCGTGCCTCCACTCATCTCTAGTAGTCCCCTACCTGGACTACTATAGCCCGAGTCTTAGAAGGCAGCTTACCCTCAGGTCTATGTGCGACCCTGCCCAGGCCATGCATAACAAGTACTGGAACAGAGTCCAAGAGAATCTAGAAACCTGCCAGAATCACCAGAACCTCAAAGTAGTCCACCGTGGACCACCAAGCCACTGGACCTATAACCCCCCCACTAACTCCACCAATCCCAAACCAGAACTGGCCAGCAAGACACTTATTGAACCTCTTGCTTATCATTTCCATTGAGCATTTATCCTGACAGAAGTTTCTCAGATCATACAAGAGAGAATACAACTTGGTATACAGCAGCAACAAGAGAGGGAATGGGCAGAGCAAGAATCTGAGAGATGCAACCAGATCTGGCAAAGAGTACTATAGGCATAAGAATGTGTTGAGACACATCTTTGAGAAAAAGAAAGAGATCCACCTAGATCTTTTAATTTTAGTTCTCAGATCAACCTTGTGCCATGCTGCTGGTTTTGTGGCCCTACACTCCCTCCTATTCTATGTCATTGTATTTCTTCTTTGCGACCTACAGGCATACTTCAGTTACCTATGCATTACTGTATGGATTACATTGCTCATTAGCAACCTACACACACTCCCTACCAGCCAAAGAGTCCCTAGATTTGTAACTAGACCAATTCCTGTACAAGTACCCAATAGAGACCAACCAGCTCCTCTACCCTATATCAGAAATCATGAACAAGACCCACTTTCTGATGAACAGACCAGAGTCCCTCTTGTACATATAAACAGAAGTATCTTCCTACTACAGAGACAGATCTCTACCTCATCAGAATCAGAACCTGAGAATCTTGAAGAACTAAACTAGGTCTATGATAGGACAACTCTTGATTTTCATCCTATCTATCTACATTGTCACTCTAGCTTTCCTAACCTTTCTTGTCAAGCATATTATCCCAAAAGGATGACCCCTATCTTTCACCATCCAACACCAAGAAGACACCATTGACATAGTCCTTGCTGACCCTGTAGAAGGACTCAAACATAAGTCTAACCATGAAGAGAATAACACTTGGACAGGAATCCAAGACAAAACAGGCTGGGATAAACCAGAACATCAAGAAGATCTTGACATAGCAACTTGGGCAGAGCCCAGAGATCACACCACTAGTGCTTGGATTGATTGGATCTTTTAGTACATTCCCCATACCCAACTCCAAGCCATTGATGGCTGCTTCTTTGCAGAACAGTTTCAGACTAACTATACTAACAAGAATGGATACCCCTATCCTGGTCTCAACATCCAATCACAACCTTCCTCATCCACTGGTTCACCACCAGGACTAGTAACAGAACCAGAACAACAACAACAAGATGCTTGGGAGATAGGCCCCGATGATGAAATTCCTGGTCTGAACTGAAGTTCATCAGGTTCATCTGAAGTTCATCTAAGGTTTGTGAGGTTTATCTAAGGTTCATCAGCAATGTTCATAGACTTCCTAATAAGAAAAACCCCTATTCACCGATTTTCAAAACAATCATCTACATTGCTTAGGCAATTGTTTGGAATATTATTTGTAAATTTCCTATTTTGGAAATAACCCCTATCTACCCTTAACTTTCGAAACACCCTAAGTACTCTAGCCAACACATCCTTCAACCCACGAGAGTTTAACTCCACTCAATGGATGACACAACTTCAAGGAATGTCAGAGTGGAAGGATAAGTTTGCTGCAATAGCAACACAGATTGGTCTAATGGTTAACCACTCAAATAACCTAGAAAACTCCCTAATATTTGCTCAGAACCAACTCAGAGCCACTTGGTTGGACCTTGACCAAGCCAATGCACAGATAGCTGCTATATCCAGTAGTCTATCAGGACCCACTACTACCACTAAGTCCAACATGAAAGTAGAGGTATTTGCTGACCCAGGTGAATACAAAGGAGAGATCAACAAGTTTGAGGACTGGTGGCTCAAGATTAAGACATGGCTTGAGATCAATGCAGACACCATCAAACTCAAGTCCTATGATGCTATAGTTGCTGTCTTGTCTCACATGCAAGGAACCTGAGCTGGGACCTTTGCTTCACAGTGACTAGAGCAAGGGAGGACTTACACCTGGAATGAACTAGTAACTGATATTGAGAAACAATTTTGCCCCACTGCCAAACCAGACTAGGCACTTAGGAAACTTTGGGCCCTTAGGCAAGGAGATATGAGAACCTGTGACTTCCTAGACCAGTTTGACAAACTTGTCAGCAAGGCAGGTATTGGAAACTCCCATGCCATCAATATCCTAGAGCAAAATATGAACCCTGACATCAGAGATGAAGTTATTTGCTCAGGGAAACATGACTATGAAGACAAAGTAGGCTACCTCACTGCTATCAGAGAAATAGGAGAGAAGCTAGAAATCATGCACTTCCTCTAAAGCAAGAAAATAGGAAGCAGTAGCTTCAGTAAGTTCACACCTCACTACTCAAAACCTACTCAAGATCATAATGCAATGGATGTTGATGCAATGCATTCATGGCCCCATGACTCAGAAAGTGATAATGAGCACATTGTGGCCTTTCAAAGCAAGAAACCTATCCAAAAGAGATTTGATGGATGCTACAACTGTGGAGGAAAAGGACATCTAGGAAAGGATTGTCCCAAACCTTTCACTTGATGCAGAGAATGTAATTGGTCTAGAGGAGACCACAAGAAGACTTGCTCTAAGAATCACAAGATATGTACCATGAACAATGATACTCCCTCTGACAAGGGAAAAGTCACTGCAGCTTGAATAATCTGGGTGTTCAAGTTGCCAATCAGGAATGTAATAACAAGCAATCTAGTCATCTAAATTATAGTCAAATGGGGTCTCCAATAGATTTGGAGCTTGGCCAGGGCTCCACACTGGCACTTAATTCCATTCAACTGAAACTACCTATCCCAGAAAATGTTAGGATATGCTTACTTAATAGTATAGAGATTACTCTAACTATTGAGCTATCACCAATCAGACACAAAACCCACTGCATAAAAACCAGAGCCCTATTGGATAGTGGTGCAAACACTATCTATATTGATCAGGATTATGCAAATCAGATCAACCTGCCACTTCTTCAGCTTCTCCAACCTATACCAGCATATACTGTTGATGGAACATGGAACACTGCTGGAGATATTACCCACTACACTGAAGGTATCCTAGAATTTCAGAATCATCAAAAAAGGGTCACAGCAGAAGTAACTAACTTAGGAAAGAACCAAATAATTCTTGGCTATACATGGCTTAAACTCCATAATCCAGTAATCAATTGGTCTAATGGAATAGTCCAAATGACCAGGTATCCTTGGACTTGCCAATCACTCCAACCTAAGCCACTATTTGCTAAGGAACTAGAATTGCAGGAACAGCATTCTCTGGCATGTATCCATGCTATGAAACAAGATGAAGCCCTAATAACTCCTGATCCTAAACCTGAGAAGCTCATTCCAAAGCAGTATCACAAGTATTTATCTATCTTCTCAAAGAAACATTCTGAGCACATGCCAATGAGAAAACCTTGGGATCATGCCATAGACCTGAAAGAGACCTTTAAACCCACTAAGGGACATCCAATACCCCTATCTCCAACAGAGCAACAAGAAGTCTCTGACTTCATAGATGATCAACTAAGAAGGGTTATATCAGATCCTCTAAGTCACTACAAATCTCCCCTGTATTCTTTGTACCAAAGAAGGACAACAAGAAATGAATGGTACAGGACTATTGCAAGCTGAATGCTGAAATAGTTAGAAACAACTATCCACTCCCCTTGATCCCACAACTAGTTGATAAGCTCCAGGGATTGCAATGGTTTACAAAGATAGACCTGCAATGGGGATATAACAATGTTCAAACCAAAGAAGAAGATGAATGGAAGGCTGCTTTCATCTGCCACAGAGGAACCTTTGAACCCCTAGTCATGTACTTTGGTCTGTGCAATTCACCTGCCACATTCCAAACTATGATGAATGAAATCTTTGCTGATATGAATGATGTTATGGTTGTATATATTGATGACCTCATGATCTTCACAAAGACCAATGATATCAAAGAACATGAGCACATTGTCATCAAAGTACTCCAATGACTACAGGAACACAACCTGTTTGCCAAACCAGAGAAATACATTTTTAGTGTACAAGAAGTAGAGTTCCTAGGAATGATAGTCTCATGAGAGGGAATCAAGATGGAACAAACCAAGGTCAAAGCCATTCAGGAATGGCCTACTCCTAAAAATGTCAAGGGAGTATGCAGCTTCCTTGGTCTTGCCAACTTCTATCATTGATTCATTGAAGGTTATGCACAGGTTGCATGATCCCTGAATGATCTTACAAAGAAAGACACTCCCTTTCTATGGACAAAGTCCCAACAAACTACATTTGACATGCTGAAATCTCACTTTACTACACCCCCTATTCTTGCATATCCTGATGATGATAAGCAATTTCACTTAGAAACAGATGCATCAGACTATCCAACTGGAGCAGTGCTATCTATTGAACAGAATGACAAGTGGCATCCAGTTGCCTTTTCTTCACATTCCATGTTCCCAAAAGAGCAAAATTACTCTGTAGCTGATAAAGAAATGCTCAATGTTATTCATGCCCTTGAACAATGGGGTCACTATCTGGAAGGAGCCCAACATGTGTTTGAAATCTGGAATGACCATGCTAATCTCCAATGGTTCATGCAATGGCAAGATCTGAACCACTGCCAAGCCAGATGGGCTCAATATCTTACAAGGTTTAACTTTAATTGGCTACATAAACCTGGTGCTACTATGGGCAAGGCTGATGCCTTGTCCAGATGAGAGGACCATGCAATTGGCATTGAAACAGACAATACTGGAATACTGGTTATTTCCCCAGAACAAGTTTGTAGTGTTACAGAAGTAAGAATTGCAACTGATGCAGACACTATACTTCCAAAAATTAGAACAGCTCTTAACCTATTAAAAGAATCTGATGTCACCTTACTCCAACAAAGGCTCAACCTCACTACTGAATCAGATCAGCTTCTCCATGATCAAACTGGAAAGATCTACATTCCTGATGATAATGACCTACAAATGGAAATCATCAGAACACACCATGACAATCCAATTGCTGGACATCCAGGATCAGAGAAAACCATAGATCTTATTCAATGAAGCTACATATGGCCAGGATTGCCATCACTTGTCAAAGAATATATCTCATGTTGTGAAAGATATGCTCACTTCAGAACTTCTAATCTTGCACCAGGCAAACTCCACCTCCTAGAACTACCCAATATGCCTTGGAAAGAAGTAACTGCAGACTTCACAACAGACCTTCCACTATCTCAAGGTTTTGACACAATCCTAGTGGTTGTTGACAGATTCTCTAAAGAAGTAGAATTCATCCCTTGTAACAAAACAGTGACTGCACTGGACACAACACATCTCTACCTCCACAATGTATGGAAGAACCATGGGATACCTCACAGCATAGTATCTGATCAAGGACCACAGTTTGCATCACAAGTCATGAAGGATTTATGTAAGAGACTAGGGATTAAACCCAAACTCTCCACTGCTTTCCACCCACAAACTGATGGACAAACAGAAAGAATGAATCAAGACTTGCAACAATACCTTTGACTCTTCATTGCAGAGAAGCAGAATGAATGGGTTGACTGGCTATCTATTGCACAGTTCTCCTATAATAGTAAGAAGCAAGCTTCTACCCAAAAGTCACCATTCAATGTAACAAGATCCTACATTCCCAGGATGGGATCTGAACAATGCACTACCAAAGCCCCTGCTGCTGAGCAATTCACTACTACTATGCAGGATATACTGGCTCAGACAAAGGACAATCTGGAGAAAGCTCAGAACTGAATGAAAGAACAGGCTGACAAGCACAGATCTGCAGCCCCTAAATATCAAACAGGAGACAAGGTCTGGCTCTCTACAGAAAACCTTAAACTAACTTGTGCATCAAAGTGTTACAATTTTCTTTCCTCATCGTCTAGTCTTACTTTTCTCTCTATCCTTTTCTATATGTACCTGGAGGGGCAGCCTTTCTTCTCATCAAGAGTACTTCTTGATGTTGACAGGTCCCACTCATCTGCTATTCGCAGAGTTACCCTGACTATCTTTCCCTTGGACCTATCTCTCCTTAGTCGTTTCTCTTGTAACGACTCGTGTTCCCCGTATCCTCTAGCTAGTGGATTTCCTTTTTCTCTCTCTTGGTCCGTGCACATCCCTATTATCTTATTTAAGGTGTCACTCCGCTTCCTGTAAAACTATTCAGAATCTGCACAATATTAGTGTATATTTTTGGGTCACCCAGTGTCCCTGAGACAAACCACATCCACTCTAAAGGTTACCTCTTCATCGAGCGTGCTCTCTGTGAGCAGATCCCTCTGAAGACTTTAGAGTCATCCTAGTCAAACCTCGTCAGTACGCTACGTGTAACACAAAGAAACTATCTGAGAAATGGCTGGGACCATATCAGATTACTAAACTTATTGGAGACAATGCAGTAGAGCTGTGACTACCTCACACCATATGCATCCACCCAGTAGTTAATATATCTCAAGTCTGACCTTACAAGGAATGCCTAGAGGGACAACCTGCTGATCACCCAGGACCTATGAATGTCACAGAAGATAGAGAAGTAGAATATGAAGTAGACCATCTGGTTAATAGTAGATTCAAGAGGAACAAGCTTGAGTATCTAGTTCACTGGAAAGGATACCCTGAGGAAGATTGCACTTGGGAACCCCTAAGTAATCTCCCAGGAGCACAGGATGCCATTAAGGAGTTCCATAGGAAACATCCAAGTGTACCTCATTGCATTCATCTTATGCAATCAGATTTCCTCTCCATCTTCACTGACTTTGGTCAACCATCACAAGAACTCTCAGATCACAAGCTACCCTTTAATTGCCTGGAAGTTGATTTATAGAGATGGAATAGTGTCACAGATCTCAGGATATCACAGTATTTTTCTCCTATTTTTTCCAATTTGTCCTGACTTTCTACAATGACTTTCACATATAGCCCCTATCTATAGTCTAGAACAGCTACATGCTCAAGTCTAGACTACCATGCTAGTAACTCATGGCCTACACCTGTAAGCCTAGACCCCCTCATGCCTCTCTAGACCACCTTATGGTATACTACCCTACATGAGTCCACCCTACTCATGTTTACCTAGTGACTCCCTTTGCCCCCTCATATACATAGCCTTACAACCTGCTAACCTCACCTAGTCCTCATTGTAGCATAGCATATCATAGATCTAGTGTACATACCTGTAAACCTTAGAATAGTATATAAAGCATCCCAGTCTTGTCCTCTTGGAGTTTTCCCTTACACTCCAGTACTACAAGTTGCACCCAACTTGACCTCTTGAAGGCTTAGCACCCTAGTAAGATGTTCAGTCATTTCAACTGATGCCTCCCTCTATGCCTCTAGAGGCATCCTCCTCCAAGCTGACACTAATAGAGAATGGCACCCCTTTTCATACCTCTTCCAAAGCTTTGACCCCTCCTAACATAACTACAATATCCATAACCACAAACTCCTTGTAGTCTTGCATGCTCTCAAAGCCTGGAGTTACTACCTTTGTGGCTCCCCTCACCATTTTCAGGTCTTCATGGATCATAAGAACCTTATCTACTTCCATGAACTCCATACCTTAAACTGTTGGCAAGCCCACTGGCTCTTAGACCTAGCTGACTTTGATCTCAAACTCATCCACATCCCTGGCTCCACTCTCTCCAGACCAGACATACTATCCTGGTGCCCAGATCATTTCCTTGTCTCTTGTTAACACCATTGATGTTGCCCTTGCCTCTAAGATCTGCTCTGCCTCCTCCTCCAACCCCTTTGCCCTCACCTCTCTCCAAGCCATCAATGAACACCTCCCCTCCACCTTCCACTTCCACCTGTCAAATTGGTAGAATCAGGAGGGGGTCCTTACCTACCAGGACCAGGTGTATGTTCCCCCAGATGGAGACCTCTGCTATGACATCCTCCATTACTACCACAATCATGAGATGGCTGGACACTCCAGTTACCTCAAAACTCACCAGCTTGTCTCTGTGGAATTTTGGTGGCCTGATCTGGCCTTTCTTGTTTGCAACTACATTGATGGCTGTGCTGTCTGTTAGCAATGCAAGGCAAACATCCACCCCACCTACCCCCTGCTCACTCCCATCCCTTCCATGGCTAGCTGTCCATTTCAGGAGATCACAGTTTACTTTATCAGAGACCTCCCACCATCAACTAGCAAGGATGCTCTTGTGGTCTGGATTGACCACAGCTTTTGTAAGGGGGTAGTTCTTTGCCCCACCACCAAAAATGCCTCTGCAAAAGACATTGTGTCTCTTTACTTCCATAAAGTCTATCATCATTTTGGCCTCTTTGACCAAGTCATCTCTGACAGAGGACCTCAATTCACCTCTACCTTTGCCAAAGAGATGAGCAGGATCCTAAATTATGATCTCCACTTCTCCACCACCTATCATCCCCAGATGGATGGGCAAACAGAATGAGCAAACCAGGAGCTTGAGACCTACCTTCATATCTTTTGTGGTGATAACCCCACCTCCTGGACTGAACTCATCACCTTTGCTGAGTTTGCTCACAATCATCACCCCCACTCTGTGACCAATCAATCCCCTTTCTTCCTAATGATGGGATATGAACCCAAAGCATTACCCTCTGTCCTTGCCTCCTCCAACCTTCCTGTGGTAGAACTCTATCTTTCCCAGCTAAAGAAAGCCCAGGATGAGGTGATAGCTGCTCATGACCTCACCCATGCTATCATGGCTTCCAGAACATGTCAATGGTTTGAACCCTTTACCCTAGGAGATAAAATGTGGCTGGAAGCTCAGAACCTCCACTGTCTTAGGAAAAACCCTAAATTTCTTCCAAAAAGAGAAGGGCCATTTGAAATTACCAAGGTCTTATCTCCCATTACTTACCACCTATGTCTCCCTAAAACCTGAAAGATCCACCCCATCTTCCATGCCTCCCTTCTCTCCCCTGCCAAGGAAACAGCAGTTCATGGCCCCCACTTCTCCTGGCCCCCTCCTGACCATGTAGGCCCTGAGAAAGAATACCTTGTAGATAGAATCTTGCATTACAAGGGAACTCTGTCCTAACAGCAGTTCCTGGTCTATTGGAAAGGGTATACTGCAGATGATGATTTCTGAGAATCTGAGCAGAACCTAAAGAATTTCAAACTCCTCCTCACCAACTATAAAAAGCATCACCCTAGAAACTTTCCCTCCTCGGGATAATTCCTACCACCTACCATCTACCAGTAAACCCTTTGTGATGCCCTGCTCTGATGTACCTGAAATCATTCTCCCTACTCTCCCTAGGCCTCCTATCCCTCCTCCTTCTGAAACTTCTGTTGACTCTCTACTTGATACAGCATCTTCTCTCACCATTTCTGATAACCTTGATAGTAGCCCCTTATTTAGACCTACTCTTGAATCTTCCCTTTCTGATCCTCCTTCTCTTTTGTCTCACATCTCAGATACTCATTCTCATGAGTCTTCATATGCTATGCCTCCTTCCATTCTAGACCCCCACCACATGATTGTCAATGACACCTCTTCTCTTGTCTCTCATGTGGCCACCCCTGACTGGGGAACCTGCAATGCCCTTGCTGCCTTAGTGACCCATGAATCTCCTATCTGCCTTACCCCCCACTCCATCATCTCTGTTGACATCCCCAAACATGCTCACTGAAATAACCCAATTTGTCTAGCAGTGAGCGGTCATCATGAGATGACTAGGTCACAAATAATGTCATAGTTGCCTTTATACTTGGATAGAGTGTGAGGAAAGATGATAGTAGTCACCCTAGTGTAGAGCAACTAAGCTCTGGAGGGGAGTATGCCAGATGGTAGACAACCTGGCATATACTAGTGTTAACCCTTAGACAGGATCTCAAGTAGATGTTATGGGGAAATACCAAAAGAACAAGACTGGTGTTAGCCAGGCTTGGTCCTTGGTCTTCTTATACTATACTACTTTTATTTACATATGTTTGGTATCTAACTAAATAAGAATCAAAAAGTTAGCAGGCAATGGTCTGTGGGAGTGCATCATGACACTTATCTGATGCTTTTTTCAGCTATTTCACTAAATTGTCTACTCAGTGCATATTTCGTGTATTTCAGCTATCCCATGTGAATTTCCTTTTTAATCCTACTTTGCCATGTGGCTTGCCTGCCAGGAAGTTCCTTGCCTGTTAACTACATGGTGGGTGCTTACATAAGCTACCTGCCATCATGGGAACTACAATTGATTTTCATGTCCAGATGTAATACACACAGGATAAGGATGTAACATTGTATTTTCACCACATTTTTGGTTATTTTAAATATTTGTATAGTTGGTGCTGATGGTAAAAATTAGTAATAGTTATTCTTCAAGCATGTAAATTGATGGAATGAGTAATATGTATATCATGATAGTGGAAAATAGATCAGCCTGAGGGGTATGTTAGAAGAGGGGGGTGGAAGAAAATGCATAAGAACTTGAAGTACATTACATATGTACTATGTATGAATATATGGATTGCCACTGGAGAGACTTTGCAGCAAGGGACATACATGTATATTATGATAGGAGATGGATCATGATATAGACTGTGATCCAATGGAGGGACAAGTTGACAAACATCACAAGCAGAGCTAAACAAGGGATCTCAGTGCAGTTTGGGGGAAATGAGCTCAGATAGTTGTATTGTAAAGCACAAATATAATTGGCCAAACAGCCAGGTACTACAAGTAGGTATCATTCTGTATGAACAAAGATCAATGGGCAACATGATGATGTCACAATGAAACAAATGTCAGTTATAGTCTCTATGGCAAAGGAAAGTAAGTAGGAGAGCTTCAAAGAGGTCCTAACCATGGAGGTAATCCAGACTGAGAAGACTTCCAGAATGAGAGAAATGAGCTTGAAAACATACAGAACAGACATGATGACAATGAATAATGGATGGAATGGTGATAGATGATATGAATAGCAATGATAGATGATGGTGAGGGGTCCATAGGAGGAAAACTGGATTGGATATTCCTAGATATACATGGTTTAAGTAGTCTGGAGCAGTCCAGAGGATGACTAAATAATGTATGAAATAAACAGGAATAAGTCCTAAAGAAGGGAATGCAATCCTGTAAGAGATCTGGAAGTGTTCAAGAAGGTTACCAAGTGATAGGTAAGGTTCTAAACAGTAATAAGAAGTGAAGGAAAGAAGTCCAGAGCTTTGTATAAAAAATTCTGGACTAAACATCAGACTGGATGTAGTGGATGTGGATAGTGATGATCAGACAGGGGGATGACACAGGTCTGCATATATCATGGTTTAAAGCCTACAGAGGTGCAAACCTCAACATCAACATCAACTGACACAAGTTATGATAGGAAACATGGGTTGTGATGGCTAATGATGGGAAGATGGGTGATGATAGGGAGATAGCCTGAGGTTGCTGGTGTGCCTACTCCTTTTGGGCCAAAGGTCCAAAAGACAAAACTATTAAATATGGGTTGTGATGGGAAGATGGGTCACTATAGGTGATGACAGGAAGACAGTCCAAGGTTGCCAGTATGTGTTAAGACTGGATCAGGTGATCAAAGGTAGACTGGTCTGAGTTTCCTTTGAAGACCAGTCCAAGTCCAGACTACCTAATTTGGAAGTCCAAGGGGTCAGACTAGAAGGGACTTGGCTTCAGCAACTTGGGTTGGAGTGCTGTGCCCTTGCCATGGTCTCAGGTCCCAGTATTTCAAAGAGTTGAAGTTCAGAGGAGATTCTTAATGTTATAAACAACATCAAAGTGAGGATTTAGAGAATGGATCTGAGTTGATAATCTAAGTCAATATTTGGACTGAAGAATATATGTGTATCTACAAGATTTATATATGAAGAAAGAAAACAGCATTAGTATCAGATTTGTAAGTAAATTGGAAGTCTGGATGTTTGAAGACTGGAGCTGTGTTCATAAGCAAGAAACAGGTTCAGACAATAATATAAAGCAAGACTAATATGAAAGGAGATAGAAATATGTTGTAAGTAGAATGGAACATAGTTCAGAAGTCTGATTGGAAAGTCTGAGTGAAGCAGACTATTGGACTAGCTTCAAAGGGGATCAGACATGGTTGGACATGAGTTGTATGGGATATGACAGTATGCCCACTCCTTTTGGGCCGAAGGTCCAAAAGACAAAACTATTAAATATGACTAGGATCCATAAGTACAGTATATCATTAATATAAATCTGATACTAAGCAAATACTAGGATAAAGCCTTGCATGATAGGGAGACAGTCCAAGGTTGCCAGTATGCCCACTCCTTTTGGGCCCAAGGTCCAAAAGACCAAACTATTAAATATGATGACTAGGATCCATAAGTACAGTATAAATCTGATACTAAGCAAATACTGGGATAAAGCCTTGCATGACAGGGAGACAATCCAAGGTTGCCAGTATGCCCTCTCCTTTTGGGCCAAAGGTCCAAAAGACAAAACTGTTAAATATGATGACTAGGATCCATAAGTACAGTATAAATCTGATACTAAGCAAATACTGGGATAAAGCCTTGCACCCCCCTTGGGCCAATGGCCCAATACCAAGGCAATGCCTTGTATAGTATGTGGCAGCATGAGGTAAAGGTAAGGCATAAGGCTGTGAAGCAGTAATTAAAGAGAAGCATGATATGTGATGTGCAGCAGAGCATAGGAATGAAATGGAAGAGAAGCATAGTGGAAATGAAAAGAAGCATAATGTGAAAGAGAAGTGATGTGCATAGCTGTGCACAGCATAGAGATGAAGAGATCTTAATAAGTATGAAAAAGGAAAGTATTAAAGTCTATAAAAGTGTCAATAAGGGTAAACAAAGGTGTTCATGATAAAATGACATCCATTGATAAGATAAAGATAGGATGATAAGATAAGAGATAAGATAAGGGAACTTAGTGTTAAGGTGAAAATTAAAGCTTGTAGAAAACCAATCATAACACTCACCACCTCAGCCCTGATCTCCCCTCCAAAATCCAATCATGCACTCTACTGTGGTTCATCTGAGACCTCTGCTATGCAGTACCTATTGGAGCATATCTGGATGATGAGTTGGTCCTCCACTCCCTCTACCTCACTACCTTACAGGTTGTGCATATCACCAATGTCTGTTGTGCCCTCTCAGCAGATGCCTATGCCTCCATATGTGACCATGTCCTCTTGAACATCCAATGGGAGATGGAGTCCAACCTAGTCAATGCTTTTTATCAACTTGGCATGTTGGAGTTCATGGAGGATTTAGATCATTACCTCCATGACCATGTATTGTACATGCACCTTGCACCCCCTTTTGCTATGGCATCCACCCCCTCTGCCTCATCTGAGCCATTCAATTCTGAGGAGTTAGATGTGATTAACCAAGTAGAGGCCCATTGGACCAGGAACTTTGGAAATACTCCTCTCTCATCCTCTCATCTGCAATTTCATGAGGCCTGCTTCTAGTACCACTGCCTTGGTCATCAGTGTGTCCACTGTGGGGTCTATCAGTTCCTGCTATGCTGCTGTTTCCATCCTAGCCATACTCAGCAGCAGTGCTCTCTGCACCATGCTCCTCCACTGTCCTTGCCCTCTACCTCTCCCACCTTCTCACACTCATCTCATCACTTCTCATCCCATTTCTCCTACTTCCATGCCCACCAGGGACAGGTCTCCTTTCATATGATCCCCTGCCACCCATGCCACCACTTCCATTCTCCAAGCCTGGATTGAGACATGGACAATGATGTCTAGGACAACATGACCTTTGCCAATGTTACTGGATCCCCTGCCATGAGCTCCTGTAACCTTTGAGTCTTTGATGGTGTCTTGACCCTTGTGGGAGGGTAATGTTATGTTTCATTCCTTTTCTTCATCTATCATCTATGTCTTACCTTTGTCCTCTCATCCTACTGTTTGAGCCCTACTTGATGAGCTCTCTTTTCCTTGTATTACTCATACCTGTTCTGTGACGTTCCATCAGATTCAATGGTATAATCCTTGTATTACCAATACTTGTTCCTCTACATTCCATCATATTCTATCCACTTACTTAACAGACTCTTGGCTTGTCTATTTAAATTGTAGCACTTGCACCATATACTCTAAGCTTGATCTTCTCAATCTACAAGTTACTGTGGACTTTGTCTGAACTCCCAGCCTCAGTCCTTGCCCCACTCCTTGATACTATACCTCAGAGTAGACTTCTAGTAGCCCCACAGCTAGGAGACCTTGACATCATCCAAGCTTCCAACACCCTTGTTTGCTTAGCTCTTGAGACCACACCTAGCCTACAGCAAAGCATAACAAGCTTCAGCCTCCACATGATCAATGAAACAATCAGAGAGATCTTCATACTCCATACCTAAGATGTGACTGACAGAGTACAAGTCAGTCATGTTGGTGTTATCCTTAGGGTGACTGACATCAGTCATGTCAGTCATGGTTACCTCATTAGTGAACAATACTTCATTTGCTTGTCATCCTTTCCCTTTCTTATCCTGCCTCTTACTGAATCAAGTTCTCTTCTGATTTGCATCAGGACATTTAGACTTAAAATTCTGTTTCTTCTTCAGACTAATAGGATCTGAAGAGCCTTGTGGGTGACAGCATCTAGAAAAAGGCTAGAAGAATGCAGGGGTTGCCCAATACTTTAGCATATTAGCTAGGAATGAAAAAATAAGTGAAAAGTAACTCACCTCAGCTACTGCCTAAGATGGGTGAAAACAACTGAGGTGCTAGTAAATAGGGTAAGTGTATATATACCATGGGCAGAGAGGTATACTCATATTATGTTACCAGCAATGAGCCTAAAAGGAGACTAGAAGATATGGCAATAATGTTGTAAGCAGAGTCTAAAAGGCTAAGCAAATATGAAAGTCATACAGCTGTAATGATTCTGAAGGTTCTGCTCTTCCAAGTCCAGAAGAGTGTGGGAAAAATCTTGGGACTGGTTCCAGAACAGTGTTTTTGGAACCTGGTACTTCCAAGTCCAGAAGAGTATGGGAAAATTCTGGAAGTGGTTTTGTAATAGTGGAACTCAGAAGTGTTGGAACTGTATGACTTTAAGGTTGGATATTGTCAGTGGGTTTGATGATCCCTGATGAGGGTTGATTTGATCCCTCCACTAATTAGGTGGAGGACTACATTGAATCACATTGGTCCTGTTGGCAGAAGAGGAGGGCTGAGGGTTTTGTACCTCAGAAATATGGGATTGGAGAGAATGAGAGTGAGTTTTGTGAAGTATTGCTTCTTGTCTTATCTTGGTGGCAGCTAGTTTAGCATTGAGGTCAGTGTCTTTGGTGGTATGGCAGCCAGTAGATTGGAGATGGGAGTACTCATCTGGTATAGCTGCTAGGAGCAACATGGCATGAAGATTTTGAGAAAAGTCTAGACATGTGTGTTGCAGATCTGCAAAATCCTGCATCATGTTGTTGATACCTGCATTGACATTGCTCATGTTGATGCAATGATGAAGGGTCTTCTGGAAGATTTGAAATTGTCCAGGAACTCCAGCAGTACTGAAGAGAGCTTTCATCTTGTCCCAGAAAGCTTTGGAAATGGAGGAATAGGTGGCAAGATTTGTCCACTCATAGTTGACATGAGAGATAAGGGAATCATCAATGAAGGAAGACATAATTCCTAGAATTCATTGATCAAAATGTCACCAGATCTCTTGTTCCTTGAGTAGATCAGCACCAGTGGCATTAATGTCAACATAGGTCTTGGTGCTGTCTATAATGCCCCATATGCCATAGGCTTGGAACATAGAGAACATATAAGTGCACCAGATGGGATAGTTTCTCTGACCAGTAAGAGTTTTGATCTTGGTCAGGAAAGCATTATCAACCTTGAAGTTAGAGGTAGGGAGAGACATTTCTTAGAATCATCAGAGATCTGAGAAAGGATCATCAATGAAGTTTTCAAGAAGATATTCAAGAAAACTGAAAAAAAGTAGGAGCTTTCCCTTTCATTCCTAGTAGAGCATTAATCCCTGTCCCATGCCTAGAAGGATTGTTGCCAGCAACCCTTCTATGTCTGCATTTGTAATTCTTCTCAAACCATAATCTCCTCCTGGTCTGGCAATGTCCTATATTCTCTTCCTTCCAGTATCTTTGTCTTTGATTCTTCTACTCATATGGATCCTTTCTGTGTAATAATTGGTCTCAATACCATGAAGGCATCAGCAAGAAGGCATGTTCTTCAAATAAATCAATGAACAGCCTTCCAAAGTAATGCAGATTCTGAATATATTCATTTGAAATGATGCCTTCCTGTATACAGATTTTATAAAGATCACATGAGTAGTAAGGAAGAATAGTGATATTGTGAAAATAACCAAGAAGACATGAAAGAAGGATAAGGATGAACCATATCACTGGTATACAGTGGCTCAAAAAACTGTCCCAATGTTTGCATGTTTTTCACTAATCGAAATGTACTAACTCTACAGTGAGTCCAAGGCCTTAATTATTGGTAGAGGGAATGAAGCCCTTGCTCCTAGCTACAAATCCATCTCTTGGTCAACATATTTGGGTAGGATCTGATGGAATGGTAGTCATATCAAAATAACAACTCATTGGAACAGTTATTTGACTTTGAACTTCTATTACATATATCAGATCCTAGAATGCTGTAAAATGATTAGATGTATTATGTAATGGCTCTATTATGTCACCATTATGCAATCAGTTATGGCACAACTGATATCAACCCTGCCATCATCAGTATATTTCCTTTTTACTATCATACATCATCTCTCTTCTGATCAAAGAGAGAATATTATTTTTCTTGCTGTTTTTTATCTTTCCTATAGGCAAACCACATTCAAAACTGGAATGGGAAGGCTACTATGGTTAAGGTCCTTCAGGAAGCCCATTCAGAGATAGAGAACCATCATGGTATCCATGCATTCATACTCTCTCCTGCCAATAAATGTGCTATTGACCAATGAACTGTTACTACCAAGGACAGGGTTGTAGTTGAAGTCATTTGTTTCATTGGTTCCATCATCAGCATTCCTGTATCCTCATAGATGGTAAGGAATACCATCAA